>JACEGR010003915.1:0-95974 GCA_014170235.1 Listronotus bonariensis | reverse complement strand
ATCCAAGCAACCTTCATTGTATGCATCCATGAAAGTGACCATTTTGCAAGACAACTTCAGAAATGCCTGGAGGAGGGAGATATGGCCCAGAGGAGCTCTTGTCTCTAAGTTTTTTCCAAAAAGAGGAACCTGTCGCAGACAGAGAAGACAGTCCCTCAAGCAGTGCAAGTATAAACATAAACGAGTCAGGAAATAACATAAACAGTTGTGGCAAAGTCTATTACCAAAATGTGCGCGGTCTTAGGACCAAAACTGATACTTTCCATAACAACCTGCTTAGTGAAAACTATGACATTATAGGATTAACCGAAACATGGCTGTGTGATGGGATTTACTCCGAGGAGTTATTTGACAACCGATATACTGTGATACGAAGGGACAGAAGTACATCAACAAGGGGTGGTGGAGTTTTGCTCGCCTTCAATAAAAACATACCATATGAAGTGATAGACACCAAAGATTGTAATGTAGAGTGTATATTTGTATCGTTAAAACTTAAGAAAAAATGTCTTTTATTGTTTCTATTGTCTACTTTCAACCAAATTCGTGTATAGATGATTATATATGTTATTTTAGTCAGTTTGATAAGCTTCTAACAGAAGAGCAAGCCAAAGTTTTAATTTTGGGAGACTTTAACCTTCCATTTTTTAATATATATGACAATGATAAAAATAATTTGCTGGGAGAGTTTCTTAATTTACATAACTTGCAGCAACTTAATAATATAAAAATTTTAGGGACAGATATTTAGATTTGCTAATATCTAATATAGAAATTACAGAAATTGCTAGACCTGTAGAACCACTAATTGCGGAGGATCCTTACCATCCCGCACTACAATTTCAAATACCATTGAGAAAAAAGTATGAATCTTGTATAACAAAAAAGTATGTATATAACTTTTCTAAGGGTGACTATGTGCTTTTGTATAATCTTGTGAAAAATCATGATTGGTCTGAAATACTTAAAATAACTGATGCAAATGATGCTTTGAAACTTTTCTATGGTAGTATGTACGGTTTCTTGGATATGGCTGTCCCAAAACAAAAGTTAAAGAAATCAAATGGCAATCCTAGATTTCCCTTATGGTATTCTGTTGATTTAATAGGTAAGATAAGAGAAAAAAACAGATTACATCGTAAAGTCTCAAAAATCAAGCTAATCCATCAATGTACTATACCTTTAATAATCTGAGAGCTAGGATTAAAAATCAAACAAAAGTTGAATATAAAGCATACATAAGTAACCTTGAGAATAACTTAAATAATGACCCAAGTTTCTTTTGGCAATTTTTGCGCGAGAAGTCTAAAAACATGGGCTACCCGGGGAAATGAAGGACGGTATGAATTGTTATTCAAATCCAAAAGATATTGCTAATGCTTTTGCTAGACATTTTCAATCTGTGTATGAAAAACCCACTAACTTAAACACTTCTGTACTTGATTTTAGTGGTAATACTTTTGAATTCTCTGAAATTACAGAAAATGATGTTAAAAATAACATAAAAAAACTTAAACCAAAAAATCTGCGGGCCCAGATAATATACCTGCTTACATTTACAAAGGGCTTGCTGAATTTATTTCATCACCACTGAAACATATCTTTAATCTTGCCTTAAAAACTAAAAAATTTCCTGATGCGTTAAAATCAGGTCAGATAACACCTATTTTTAAGAGTGGTGAAAAAAATGAGGTTAAAAATTACAGACCTATTAGTTTAATCAATGTTGCAGGAAAAATTTTTGAAATGATTTTGTGTGATGATTTATCAAATTTCTTAAATTCTAAGCTTTCCATATTTCAACATGGTTTTACAAAAGATAAATCAACAATAACTAATCTCTCTATAATAACAGAAACGGCATCTGAGGCAATTCTAAATAAACACCAGCTAGATGTAATTTACACCGATTGTGAGAAGGCCTTTGATAAGGTCAATCATGACCTGTTACTCCAAAAATTGGTAGAGCTGGGTATCTCAGAAAGTGTATATCTTTTCATTAAATCGTATCTTTCAGATAGGGTACAGTGGGTTAGGGTAGGTACGTCGACTTCAGAATCCTTCATTGCAACCTCTGGCGTTCCACAGGGAAGCAATTTGGGACCTCTGCTCTTTTTGTGTTTTATAAATTCGTTGCCAGACTGCCTTTCCGGGCCCATTGGGCTAATGTTTGCGGACGATTTTAAAATCTTCAGGGTTATTAGGACTCAATCAGATTGTGATCTACTCCAGGCTGATATTGGTAGAATAAGTAAGTGGTTTGATGACAATAAAATGCTGCCGTTGTAAATATCTATATATATATATATATATATATATATATATATATATATATATATATATATATATATATATATATATATATCTATATCTTTAATTTTTTCATAAATTGGTTGTGAATTTTCATAAACTAACTGTTTTTAGGGAACAAACTTAATTCGCCAACGTAAGGTCGGAGCTTCTTAACAGCCATAAATTTGGACCATTTCGCCCGATCCATTTTTGTCCAAGTTTTGAATTAAGCCATTCCTCTACTTCCATGGGCATCCATTTTGGTACATACCTATTACCTTGATAATCTAATTGCAATTGTTCCAAATATTCAGAAAAAAATTATGTATTTAACATATTTAAATATCAAATATGATAATTTCAAACAATTTTTTAGGTAGCATTTTTTAAGAATTTTAAAATATAAGTACTTTATTTATGTAAAAAAATAATTTTTAACTTTTGGATACACTATATACAATTTTATTTATTTATTTATTTTTTTCATTGACAATCCACTTAATCTTCTTGAGAAGCAAAACTTTTATAAAAAATAGCTTTTCCTTGAAATATGAAATGTTTGATCCGTTTATTCTCTTGTCTACCCCATCGCCGGATACTGTATATCTGTATTGTTTTTCAATATAAAAAAGTGATAAACCGACTTAATAATATTTTTTATTATTTATTTTTTGTTTCTTTTAGTTAGTTCCGGTTCAACTGTAGCGATTTTACGCTTTACATTCTGCAATCAAGTTTGATTCCTTTAAACTTATGCAGCTATCTATATATCTATATCTATAAATAATAAGATTTGTAAATATACCTTTTTCATTTTTGAAAAGATGTCTTAAAATTTTTATTTTATTTTGCATATGGCCTAAAATTAATTTTCAAATAAGGAGGCCATGATTTTTTGTTGCAATAAAATGGCTCTGCTGCAAAAATAAAAATTAATAAGTTTAAATAAATAAAACATGTATAAAATGGTATTTTGGGAAATTTTATACGGTTGTGGAAAAAATATAGTATGTAACACATGCGTAAAGTGTCATTTTGTTTATCCATGGGATTGCCGCACTCGCCTTACGGCTCGTGCTGTAAACTTCCTATTCGTAAAAAAGTATCACTTTATGCACTTGTTACATAAATTACTATTATTGTACTGAAAAACTGATTTCCATTGGCGTCCTTGTCCTTTAAGGGCACATATCTCAATAAAGAGGGGTAGGAAAAAATTTATAGGAACTTATCATAATATTTTTACGTGCTCTATATAAATCCGAGTGATTGCCCTAATATTCTTGGACGTATAATATTACCCAATTAGTATCATAAAAGTTTTAAAAAATGCTAATAGAATATTTATTATTTATTTTTTTTATTTATTCAATCCTTTACAAACACCATATTTACATTGGTAATTACATGTAAAGTACAAAGGGAAGACAAGATAAAAAAAACAGAAACAATAAAATAATATAAAATATTACCTAAACCTAACAAGTGCCAAGAGGCAAACATCTAAAGTTCGATAAGCAGCTTTTCAAAGCACAGCCTTCAGCAGTCTTAGATTATCATGAAATATATCTGTTTGCACTTGACTAAGAATCTCATTAGCAACAGCCATCATTCTGTTGAAAGGAGATATACTACTAGGATTAACGCTAAATATATTTCTGTTACTTAAATTTCTTAATTTAACCTTAGGTACATTAAAATCAATATAATTTATTAAATTAATATTCTTATATTTAATATCATTAATAATATAGAACAAGTATAACACAGCCTGTTGTTTTCTTCTCTGTAAGAGAGATTCAAAATTAAAGGTGTTAAGCATTGATTCGTATGAGACCTTGTATGGGTATGTATTGTACCTTCTGACATAGAGGTACCGTAAAAACCTTTTCTGCACCCCTCAATATGGTCAATATGCACAGTCTCCAGTGGCATCCATATTTGCGAGGCATACTCCAGGTGAGGCCGCACCAGTGCATTGTACAATTTAATTATGGTAGGTATTTTAAAGTTTTTAGAGTTCCTAATTAAAAATCCCAAAGCCTTAATGGCTTTTTTCGTCATGTATGCGAAATGACTATTAAACCTTAAGTTAGATTGAAAAAGAACTCCCAAGTCTTTTATTTCATTTTTACGATTCAAAGAGATATCACCAATTTTGTAGTTACCTAGTACTGGGTTGGCTTTTCTAGTAAAAGTTACAACAGAACATTTATTTACATTAAGAAACATCTTTAAGCCCAGCTGGAAAAATGCGCTTTTCATGGATGGTGGGGCAGTATTTAAATAATTTAGGCTTAGGCTGTTTGGTTTGGTAATTTTATGGATAAGATTTTAAAGATATATATATATATATATATATATATATATATATATATATATATATGTATATATATATATATATATATATATATATATATATCTATATCTTTAAAATCTTATCCATAAAATCACCAAACCAAACAGCCTAAGCCTAGATATTAAATACTGCCTCACCATCCATGAAAGGCATTTTCCAGCTGGGCTTAAAGATGTTTCTTAATGTAAATAAATGTTCTGTTGTAACTTTTACTAGAAAAGCCTATATAGATGTAACAACGGAGCAAAGAATATATATATATATATATATATATATATATATATATATATATATATATATATATATATATATATATATATTCTTTTGCTCCGTTGTTAATAATAATAATTAATATCTAAAGTTTGAAACTGTGGTCTCATTTGGTTAATACTGTCATTTACTTGTAAAATACCTATTTAAAGGTGATATTTAACGGTATACAAAATCAAAGGTATACCTACGTAACTGCAAATTTAAATCGAAAACATAATTACATACATGAATTTAAACAATTTTATTATTGGCATTTTGTTAAAAACTTTTAAATAAGGTTATTTTATTTCTATTTTAACTTTTGGCACACCCAGTACACAATTTTCAATTTGTTCCATCGACAATCGTTTTTTAATTGACAAGCAAAACTTTTTATAAAAAAATGACAAAAATGAAATTTTTGGTCCGTTTATCCTCTTATCTACCCCATCGCTGGACGTACTGTATAGACTTGAAATAAAGAAATTTAAACGATGTTGCAAGCTGTCTTAATTAAAATTTGACAACTAAAGAAAACTAGTTTTTGTTATTTTAAACAAAAATACCAAGTTTAATACTTGATTGACTAAATGCGCAATTATATTCCTCTTAAAAACATGTAACAGATTACATGTAGGATAAAATATCTTCATTTTTAATGCTGGTTTTAGACTTATCAAACTACTTGTCAAATAAGTTTGATCAATTATTTGCATGCATATTCTTTGATGACAGAAGTTTAAAGTAAAAAATATTTGACATACTTCTTAGAAGGAAATATTAGGATTAATAACCAAACAACACACCAGTCACGATAAAATTGAGGTTAAGTAGTGGCCAATGAATAATTTTTAATTCATTGGGTTTGTCGTTGAAAGTTTTGCATCAAATATTTGAGGAAAAATAGGACGTGTTCTAATCTATTAAATAAATTTGACAAGGCGACCTTGAATTTCTTTGATATCCAATTTTTTTCTTTTCCGTTATTAAATTTGTTCAAGGTAAACTTGGTCCAACTTATTTGACAAAGAAGTTACTTGTTACCATGTTACAGCTTAATGAGTTTTGTTGTAATAAAGTTAGTGATAAATTACCTCCCTGATGCCATAAATGATATTGCCAAATTAAAATTAAATTGGATAAGGAATTTTTCAAATTCTAAAAGAAAACATTTTTTTTAAATAACCCTGTATCTTGAGAAAGAGGAATTTGCGGACCCATATTTATATAAACTTTTTAATTTATTTAATAGAAGAATCTATCATTTCATCATAAATTTAATTACCTGTATATATAATATCTGCAAAAACTTATGTTGGCAGAGCTTTGCTAAAATAATTTTCCTAGTAATTAAAGGCCAAAAAGCATAATTTTGCATTTTAAATTACCATTTCTTGCATTTCTACTTAATAAGAAAAGCAATTTAATAAATAATTAAACCTTCGTTTTGGAATTTAAATGCAATACACAAGTATTCTTGTCTTTCTAAATGTTAAGGGTTTTAGATGAACTCTAGAGCCAAAATAAGCTGCTACAATATTCATAATTCAATTTTACGTAAGTATTTGCTATTTTATGTTTGTTATGCCCCAAAATATAAAAAATCCTAAGAAAAAGCCTAATGCTAAATACTAACGAATATTTTTAAATAATACGCACTATTTGTGATCAAAATCTGATTAAAGGGAGCTAATTATCCATTTTTTATTTCTGTCGGAGCACAGCATGTCTTAAGCCAAAGTTCAGAGTACCGTGGTGTCGAGTTATTAGATGTTTAACCTATCTTTTCTCTGTTTCGTTAACCTTGTCTAAGCAGTAAAACATGCATTTTTTGCATTTCTCAGTACCTTTTAGACAACGCGGTAGTACCACTACAAAAGTTATTTTTAAATAATTACTACCCAAAAATGTCAGTTTGGCTAAAGATTGAACCCGAGCCGTCTGGATTAAAGATCAAAAACCCTGTTCACTGGGCTACCGGAGAGCCACAATGAAGACTTACAATAGCTGAGTTTCAATGTGATCCGTATCGACCCGTCTGGGTCGACTACGCTATGCAATGTGTAACGTCAATTTTTTGCATTAAATATACTACTTAGAACCAGTGCTGACAGAACGTGGGTAAATCGTACCCCTTCCATAGCATTGCGCTCATCGCAACGTTGCATTGTCCACATGCAGCGGCAAATGGGAAATAAATTATTTCCCTGCCAAGCGACGCAGGGACTAACTTTCACAAGTGTGAGGCAGGAAATAATTTTCCCTTTGATTTGTCAACCTACATGCTTCGCGACCAATCGCAACGCTATGTGGGTTGCGGGCGCGATGCTAGGAAAGGGGTACGATTTACCCCACTGATCTCGATGGATTGCCAATGTTATTACCTGCGCGAAACAAAAGTTATATTTCAAGAGCGAAAAATCCGGTTTGTGCGCAAGCAAGTTGAGGGTAAACGCACCTGGCGCCAAACAGACTATCCGCATTATCAAGAAAGAATTTGTCGACGGTGTCCTGGTTTTCTGTTTGAAGTACGGTAGCTAATGAGCGTCACGGTCAGACCGCAGACGGAGGGAACGCGGTGCCGGTGTTTGTATTTTGCCACGGCTTTTAAGTGCGCATGTTCGTCCAACCAATGCATTTGTTTACTGCGCAAGCTCGTAAAAATCTGAAAAATGCTTCTTGCCACTACGGATCTAAATGTAGGTTCTCTATGATTTACCCACGTTCCACAAATTTGAGCATTTATATACATAGCTACCTAAAAACAACCGGTTTTGTAATGTATGAATAAAATGTATGCACATTGTTACATGGTCCGAAAAGAAGATTATACGGGATGTCTTTAAAAAATCTGTACTAAATAATACTACCACCGACCTCTTGTTTTACCTTAAAACCTAATCGTTTGCGGGTGCCATTATTATTTTATTTTGCAAAACTAAATAATGAAAGTCTTTTTAAAGTAAAAGTTAATCGAAAGCAACTTATGTTTTTGTTGTTGAATGTAGAGTAATCTACCTGCAGTTTGCTTGTGATCAAAGTGTCACAACTATTTTTGTCTCGGTATATGATGATTCCACTGAATAATTTTTATTTATTTCTAGTTTTTGCACAAAAAAATATAATTTATAAATATTGCTACAACAACCATTTCTGAATTATTCAAAATAAAACGATTTATTACAAACATTTTTTAATTTTATTCCTTTACGATTTACGTAGGCTAAAATACCTCAAAAATATTTTCTCGTAGCGATATTTTCTAGGTTTACCTTTATTGTTTAAAAACCTGTTAGAATACAAATCATTTACTAGAGCCATAATATATCACGGAAAAAAATATAGCATCTTGGACATTAGCAAAGGAACGCAGGTGTTTTTTCCTACTTTTTACGACATTTTGATTCCCCATTCTGGAAAACTTTTAAACACTAAATTAAAAAAATGTAATAGGTAAAATATTTAATAGTAACTTTGAAGTAAGCGCCCATAACTTGGATGGGTGACCGGCTTTGTGGGTTTTGGGCAACGGCACGCGGTGTTCTGCTCGGGGGTGAACAAACGGACCGAGCAACAACCATCCAAGTTATGGAATGAATGGTGTGTGAATGGGAAGAAGTAGGGGTCAAGGTACAATAAGCCTTTAGGCTGCAGTGCACCACCTAGGGGGCGGTCGTCGGGCCTGGGTGGGATGACCCCGAAAGGGCGAAAAAAACTTAAATTAACTAGAAATTTTGACTATTAAATTTAATTGATACCAAAATCCTTCATAAAAGGGTTCATGCTTAACAGAGCATACTTTTCTACAAATAGGAATGAAGGTACAAAAACTTTAAAAAGCAAGAAATGCCCTTAAGTCTTGCCAAAGATCAATTTTTCGACTAAGGTAAACTGCGTTAGATTATGTATTTTGGCCCTAAGAATTTGTAGTATCACTTTGTACAGGGTTTTCATTTATTTTTTGCCACTTACTTTTAACTGCAACCAAAAAGAATAAAAAAGTGTTGTATAAAGTTTCATACTTTTTTATTTATTATATTTTGAGCATAACCATAGAAACATATGAACATCAAAACCTTAAGAAAAATAAAGAAATATACTTTTTTTTTTAATGGAACACCCTGTATATTGTATCACTATAAAAGTCTTTTAAAAAGCTTTACCAAAATCCCACATTTAATTTATTTATCTTTTTTTTTTGTTTTGGAAATATGATCATTTAAATCTAATACCTAGTAATTTATGTAACAAGTGCATAAAGTAATACTTCTTTTTTCCAAATGGGAAGTTTGATAGCACGAGCCATTAGGCGAGTGCGGCAATCCCATGAGTAAAAAAAGACACGTTATGCATGTGTAACATACTATATTTTTTCCACGACCGTATAAAAATTTCCCAAAATACTATTTATACTTGTTTAATTGTTCTAGACTTATTAATTTTAATTTTTACAGCACAGCCATTATATTGCAACAAAAAATTATAGCCTCCTTTATTTTTTAAGAGACAATTATTCTTTTTATATCTAGAAATTCATATTTAATTTTAGAAAATTGTATTTACACTTTGTAGAAACAATACTAAAATAGTACAAATTCCTTTTCAATTTCTTAGTTACCCAAATTCAATAATAATATAAATTATTAATAATTTCTATTAAATTTATTTGCAAACTGTCAAATTTTAAAACAAGTGACACATGAACTAAAAGAAATAATGACAAAATCAAAGGCAACTTGACCGTTTGGTTCAGTTGATGTCGAGTTTACTGTTACATTGCATAAATTGATATTTATGTTTATTGTAGTAGGCATTGAAACAAAACACTTATTCAAAGTTTGAAAAAAGCTTTAAAGTGTTAAAAAAGTTACTTTTTTACCACTTTATGTAGTGTACTAAAATAAAGTACTTTAACTTCATGTTAACGAATAAAAAAACAGCATTTATTTTAACGGTCGTCGAAAAATATAATTTATTATATCTACAGTCTCAGCTTAGTGCCGTTGCTTGGTGGATATACAAGATCTTTTTATTGGTGACATAATATACAAAATGTTTAATATTTAAAAAGTTTATCCTAGCATTTTTCTTAAGTTCTTGGTGTTTATCAGCTAAGTACTTACTTACTTACAAAATGCCTTTATTCATAAATTTAAAATTACAATACATCCTGAAATCTACCATGTTACATAATATATTTACAACAATAAATATATACAATTAAGGCGCTTCCTGTTTGCCTTTTCAGGCTTAGAGGGAGAAAAACAACCGAGGTAGGGTTGAGAGCGGTGTTAGCTCTTGGGTAGGTAGGATGTAATGGTATTAGGAAATTAGTGTTCGCCGGTAGTGACCTTAAACACTTCTAGACAGTTTAGTTTTTAAGAATTTTTGAGTATATCACTTTTGTCTGTGCTAGCTATATTTTTTTGTAATTTGTTGTTTCGCAGAAAAAGATTTGCAAAAACCTGCTTAATGTTATTCAGGTATTTCAGTTTTCTGGTACTTTTAGAAGTAGCGCGCAAAACCAAGCTCTGTCATCTAAGTGCAGTTGCTTGGTAGGTATACAAGATCTTTTTAATGGTGACATAATATACAAAGAGTTCTATTCTTAAAAAGTTTACCTTATTATTTTTCTTAAGTTCTTAATATTTATTTCTTATGTTGTTATACTTGAAAGATAATACACACAAATCTATAAAACTTCTATGCAGAAAGTGTTTTTCTGTCCTTTTCGTTATTATTGTGGATGGGTGGCAAAATATAAATTAAAACCCTGTACATACCTTTTTTAGAGATACCCCTAAAAATGTTTGAAAAAGAAACTTTAGGGATATTTTATAATTACCTAAAATACATTTTATAAGTAATAAAGAGTTTCCATTTTATTTTCAATTTTTGTAAACATTTACCATATTAGTTAACGCTCGTAGTCTGCTTTACTTCTTATCTGCTTTTAAATAGGTACCCTTTAAATAATTAAATGTAACTTCTAGGATAAGTCACCCATTTTTTTAGACTCTAGATGTATGTAAGCCTGGAATACAGATGTTAGATGCACGAAAGCATCTCGAAAACCTACTTAAGATATACTTTAAATTCTGTAGTATAAAACTAAACTTTTACTACATTGAATGACAATAAGCTTATCAAGAAAGAATATTCTAAAATACCAGTAGGTACTCATATCTTTAGTCAATAGTATTTTTAGTTGTAACATATTTAAAAACTGAATACAATAATAAAAAATATACAGGGTGTCCAGTAACTTTATCGACAAACTTTAAGGGGTCATTTTATCATAAAAAGATAGAAAGAAAAACTTTCATGAACATCTAAAAACTAAAAGTTTTTAAACTGGGTGTGTATGGTGTGTTAATTTTTTATCGAATAAAGCTTCACCATTCGAATACTTTCTTTTTTGGTATTCGTATTCGAATACTGATTTTCAGTATTCTGCCCAACTCTGGATGGCGTAAATATATATTCTTTTCTGAATGTTCTTTTTAAATAACCGCCGCATGATTTGTAGCTCGGGTTATTTTAGTTTTAAATGGGTACTTATAAACATTTTAAATTATCTAAACAAAATTACCTCTGTGATAAAGTGTTAAATACAGAAAAGACAATATTACAAAAAAATCAATAAAAAAAAAATAATATCTTTAACAATAAAGCAGATACACTATATACTTAAAAAACAACAAAATGTTTTGTTTTTATAGAATGTCGCTGTCGACTAAGTTTTTGTAAAAAATAGGACTTATCTTTTACACCATGTAGAATAATAAATAAAAAAACCTTTATTTTAACTGGAATAGACATTTTCTAAAAAGTTAAACTACAGGATAACCCTGTATTAATTTAAAAGTATAACACATTTCCACAAACCCAACCAAATTGCTTATTAAAATTTAAACTGCCGTATCCAGAACTTAAAGTGAAACTTAGATACCTGTGAACCTAAGATTGTATATAGGTAACAAGTTTCAGTTGTTGTAATTTTAATAATAAACAAACTTTGTCTTCCACATTACTGCGGTAATCCTCGTTTAGTAGTAAGCTTTACATCAAATGCAGCCGAAGCTAAAAGGACAAAGTTTGTTACAGTTTCATATTTGTGGCAAACTTTATGAATACAATAGCGTTTACAGTTTGTTTGAAATAACGGGTTAAGTTTAATATGATCATACAGGGCGGCATTATGGCATAATAAAAATTAAAAAAATGCTTGGTTAACATTTATTCCAATTTTTATTAAATATACTTAATGTATACAGAAGCCTTCAGCATTGGCATCCGTATATTGTCACTCTGCTACTTGTGGAACAATATTCTTTGGTTTACTTACCATGACCAATGTCAGTAAATAAAGGGTGATTCAAAAATCGATCATGAAACTTAAAGGGGTGATTCTACTTGACAAAAAAAGGGTAGAGCTTCATATAAATTTTTTCAAAATGTCATTTGTTTTCGAGTTACAAGCCGTCAAAGTTTAATTTTTATTTTGGTTTTTTGCCATATTGCATTTATTTTTTAACCAATCCAGTTGATATTTGGCACACAAATCGAGCTTTGCAGATTCTAAAATTTTTAAGACAAAAGTACTTTTTTAAATACCGCCAGAGGGCACTTTACCTAAAACTTAAAATTTATTTACATCATAAATTTTTTATTTTGACAGATATGGCAAAGCTGGGGGCGCCATTTTATAGACAACCAAAGACTTAAAAAATAAGGTACTCTTTATTAAAGTAGATAAACGTCGCCGTTTAGGCACCAATAGACATCAAAGTTTTCATCAATTTCAACCAAATTACCTACATACATACAGGGTGTCCAGTAATTCAACCGACAAACTTTACGGGGCGATTCTACCATAGAAAATAAAAAAAAATCTATATGTATATATTTATAACATCGTATTATTATCTCTTGCAGTTTTTTAAATATTTGAATTTTAATAATTGTTTTTGAGCGTACCATGTACAAACATCTTTTTACAATAATATTTTAAAATAATAATTAAATTAATTATTTAAAATATTTTTATGATTTATACTAATCTTAGTATACCTTTAAAAGTATAAATACAGTAAAAAATATGTGTGGTTTTTGAAAGAGCCAAATTCTTGTAAAATGTCTTCTAACTTTTTAAATTTGCTTATATTTGGATGATGCTATTAGGTTATCAGGTGTAGTATAATTGTTTGTTTTTTATTGTTTAAAGGTTTCTAGTCGGCAGCATATTTTTTAAAAGAAGTAATATTTTTTTGTATTTATAGCGTTCTTGTTAACATATTTCAAATTTAGTTTGTTTATATTTTAAAATATATTTTTTTGGTAATAACAGGCTTAAAGGGTTTACTCTTATACAGGGTGCTTCATTAGTGCGTCGGGCTTCTATATCGTCTAAACTATAAAAGTTAGAGATTTCGTTTGAAGTGTTTTATGAATAAGAGATAAAAGTGTATTTTTGGAAATTATTTTGTTTATATAGAGGGCACTCAAATTTGCCCTACTAGAATTGGATCAATTTTTTAAATGGAACCCCCAAATATTTTTACATATTTAGGAGTCCTTTATGTTTGTCTATACATGTGTACAATATAAGGCTTATTAAATTATTAGTTTTTAAGAAAATTAAATTTTCTTTAAAAAATATGAAAAAACTTCGATACAGGGGTAAAGAATTCCCCATGTCGATGAAGAGGTTACTGTCTCCAAAAAGGGTTAAATCTAATTGTAGAGGGTCAAAAGAAACCCTTTTATAAGTTTAGGCAAATTTCAACATACAGGGTGCTCAAAAATAACCTCCCAATAGTCAAAAATTCAATCGGTTTTTTCTCGATTTTTTTAAATGGAACACCCTGCATATTATTATTTAGTCTAATAAAGCTTTAGTAAGTAAACAATTTTGGTAATAGACCCAAAGGCTCTATCAGTCCCTATTTTTTTGTTACTTACACATATTGCCCTTTAAAATTATTTTTAGGTAATAATTTAATTTATTTGCTCAAAAAATCAAAAATACTGTAATAATAACCAACTAAAATAAATGTTTAAAATGCCTTCCATTCTGGTCTAAGCATAAATTAACACGCCGTTCAAAGTTTCTTTCCACTTCCACTTCACGCAGCGTTTGCGGAGAAACCTGACCAAATGGCTGCCTTCTTCTTGCATATTCATCACAGTTGTTGGTGGATCCTGATATACTTGCCCTTTAACATAACCCCAAAGAAAAAAGTCAAGCTTCGTCAGGTCCGGTGATCTGGGTGGCCACTGAATCGGCTCGTTTCTTCCAATCCACCTATTGCCAAAATTTTGATTCAAATGGTTTATAACATCTCGTGAAAAATGAGGTGGTGCTCCATCTTGTTGGAGCCACATTCTGTTTCGGATCTGTGGGGGCAGATGAGCCAATAGCCTTGGTAATTCGTGCTGCAAAAACTCCAAATACATAGCGCCATTTAAATGACCTTCAAAGAAATGTGGGCCTATTATATATTCTCCAACAATTCGGCCCCAAACATTTACGGACCATTGATGTTGACTATCAATTTGTCTTATGATTCGTGGGTTTTCAGAAGAATAATAATGAAAATAATTGAAAAATAAAGGATCTTCTTGCAAGTTGTTTCTTGCCCATTCACAAATAGGTGTTCGGTTTTGAAAATCTATTTCCGTTAATGCTTGATGTAACTGAATATGGTAAGCGTAAAAGTTGTTCTTTTTTAAAATTCGCTGCACTGACTTATCGCTTATTCCTGTTGTTTCCTCCAGTTGTCTTTGGCTTACATGATGATTTTCAGTTACTGATAAAAACACAAGCAATTCATTTTCCTCGTTAGTAGCGGATTTTGACCGAGTTTCTTTCTTATAGGAAACGCTTCCCGTCTCAACAAATCTTGCAAGAAGTCTCCTAAAACACTTTTCGTCTGGAGCTCTTCTCTCTGGGAAACGAGCCGCGTAATTCCTGCTAGCCACAAAACAATTTTTTTCACTTTCACCAAGTGCAAAAACCATATCAACCAACTCATCTTTGCTAAACTCCATATTTATAATCACCAAAGAAAGTAAGTACAACAGCAAGCAAATAAATAATACTTCACATCTTAAAACTGCCAAAGTTGTTTAAACAAAAATCTGTCTAAGCCTACTATGAACTTTTTAGTAGGCGCAAAGGAAGATATTCTGAATATGAGCGTTTTATAAGGAAATCATTTGGAATATCTTAACAAGACATGTTATATTCACTTATAAAGTATAAAATATGGTGCCTTAAAACTTTAAATTAATATTATTTTTTAAATTAATAATAATTGTAAAAATCTTTTACCTAAAAATGATTTTAAAAGGGTGAATTTTAAATACGTGTAAGTAACACAAAATTAAAGACAGATAAAGACCTAATAATACTATACAGGGTGTTCTATTTCAAATAACCGAGAAAAACCGATTGAATTTTTGACTATTGGGAGGCGATTTTTGAGCACCCTGTATGTCAAAATTAGCTTAAAATTATAGAAGGGTATCTTTTGACCCTCTACAATCAGATTTAACTTTTGAAGACAGTAATCTTTTCATCGACTTGTGGACATTTTTTCCTTTATCGATGTTCATATTTTTTAAGAAAATTTAATTTTCTTAAAAACTAATAATTTAATAGGTCTAATATGTATAGACAAACATAAAAGACTCCCAAATATGTAAAAATATTTGGGGTGTTCCATTTAAAAAATTGATCAAATTCTAGTAGGACAAATTGGGTATCCTGTATATAAACAAAATATTTTCCAAAAATAGACTTTTATCTCTTATTCATAAACCACTTTAAACAAAATCTCTAATTTTCATAGTTAAGGCGATATAGAAGCCCGAAGCACTTATGAAGCACCCTCTATAACTACATAAAAAGAAAGAGAAAGATTTTAATGATTAGCATATACATATTTTGGTATTAATTTTTGTTTATTGTGTTTATACTTTTAAAATTATCTTAAGGTAGGTATAAATTTTAAAGAAACATCTTAAATATTACATATAATTATTAATTTTAAAATATTATTGTAAAAGAAGGTGTTTATACGGGGTACGCCAGAACAATTATTAAAATTCAAATATTTAAAAAACCACAAGAGATAATATTACAATGTTATATATAGTTTTTATAGTAGTGACAAAGGCTAATAATTAGTAAAAAAATATACAGGGTGTTCCATAAGAAAAACATCAACCCTGTATAAAAATCAAAAACTATCTATAGGTTTTTCGTAAAAGTTCTTTACAAGTTGTCTTTATGGTTTTTGCTCTTTCTGGTATAAAAGCATATATAGGGTAAAATCAAAAACGTCAATTTTTCAATTTCTCCTTTTTCTGTTGGATAAATAATTTTAATAAAATTCTAACTACATCATTTTATGTTTCTCCAAAATCAAGCTAATAATATCTACATCGGTTTTATAATAACTTCAGTAATAACTGATATAACCCATAAAAACGACCAATTTTGCCCAACCTGTACTTGTTTTTTAATGAAAATTGAAAAAACGTACCGCATAATTTATTGTATCCTCTTCCATGTTGATGCTGACTACCGTTTACGGCAGAAAAGTGTACGTAGCCTTTGGAACATGGAATGTTAAGTCGTAAAAGTTCCACTACTAGTCCATGTCCATCGTTTGGAGAGGGAAACCAAATTCGACAGTCAGAGTATTGAGGAAGATCATCTTGACTTATTGTGGTCGATTCGGAATTCAGATATAGGCGGCACTCTGAAACAAGACAGACAAACACGTGAGCATTGGGTTTTTAATTTATTGCAAAAATGTAGTTTCTTTTACTGAAACACCCTGTATATTTTCTGTATATTTTATCACCATTTATAAAAAAAATACAATAATCATATTTAAAAGTTGTAGATCTTTCTATTACCTTTAATTATGCCTTTTAACTTTTTTTAATAGGACTTGTAAGTAGTTTTTCCGGAAATCTAAAAAAAAACGGTTTTTAGCTTTAGAAACCCACGCCTCCCATTTCCCGACCTCAGATCGTCATAATGTATTTTTTTTTATATTTTTGTTAGATTATTTACTTTTTTAATGATTTTTATCCTACTAAACATTTTTTGGTTTCAAAAATTATCGACCCTGGTGTAATACAGAATTAAAATAAAAATCAGGTTTAATTTTTTTCCATTTTTGAGAACATTCACCATAGTAACTATGTTTTTAAAAGCTTACCGACTTTTTTGAAAGTGTCGATATTTGATACGATAATTTTCGATTAAAAAAGGGTACTTTTTGATAATAAGTCAAAATAAGGTAAAAAAAACAATATTTCAAATCTAAAAAATTACAGTGTATTTAAAACATACAAGGGTAAGTTCCATCAAAATAAAAAGAAACAAATACCTGTAAAGGATAAAAATAAAAACTAAAAACTTGGTAATTTAAATTTTTACATAAATTTTGGGGTTATGTAGAAAAATTGTATCTACAAAAATTGTAGATCTTTTTACAACATTGTTTTCTTAACTTTTTTCATATGACTGGTAGTTTTGCCAAAAATCGAGCACTTTTTAGTATCTTGCAAACGATCAATTTTCCGACTATGGTAAATTACATTGGATCGTTGTATTTTGGCCTAACGATATTGTGGTAGCATTTTGTACAGACCTTTTAGAGATACTCTGTACACGTTTTTAATATCCTTTAGTGTATCTCTGGAGTTTAACATTTTGTTTAACGAAATTCCAGATTTGGTAACGTCTATACAGGGTGTTTCATAACTTATCCGACCAACTTTAAGGGCTAATTCTACAATAAAAAATATTTAAAAAACTTCATATGAAATATGTCCTAGACATCTTAGTTTTTGAACTAGAGGGTGTAATTTTTTTAATTATGTTTTTTTATCAACCTTTTATACCAATTTAATTATAAAAAAATTGGGGGACGCCTTTTGCACCAAAATTTTTTAACAGTGTCGTTCACGAGGGGCTTAAGGTATATATTTTTTAAGGAAAAATGGTACGCCACTGCATTTTTCCAGAATAAAAATATTTTTAAAATGCCCATTTAGTTTGACACAAATTTAATTTATTGACTTTATTTTCATTTGAAGCACGGTTTTCGTGTAAATAAATAACATCCATTTTTCGGCACCGTCATTTCATATGGATAATATTAAATTCTACTGTGAAAAATTACCTTTTATAGTTGTTATTCTTTAATTAGATAGGGATTTGACCATGCCGAGAAATGGGTTTTATTTATTTACGCGAAAACCGTGCATCAAATAAAAAAAGTCGAGAGATCTTATTTGTGTCAAAGTAAATGGGCATTTAAAAATATTTTTAAAATGCAGTAGCTTACCATTTTTCTTAAAAATATTTACTTTAAACCCCCGTGAACGACACTGGTAAAAATTAATGTTTTTCTTGTATGCCAAAAATGTCTTTTGACGCATAGGAGGCGTCCCCCATTTTTTTAATATTTAAATTGGTATAAAATTTTTCTTAAAATATCAAAATTGATATAAAACTTATTATAAAAAAACATATTTAAGAAAAACAAAAATTTAACACCGTGTTATTTAAAAACTAAGACGTTTAGGACACATTTCATGTGAATTTTTTTATATTTTTATTGTAGAATAAGGCCTTTAAGTTTGTCGAATAAGTTGTGAAACACCCTGTATCGTAGCAATGATTTATTTTATATTATACAGGGTGTCCAAAAATATGTAGGCAATCTCTAGGATTCATATAGAGCACATGAAAATAAAATGTCAAGTTTCAAAAAACTTTTTTTCAAAAGTCCTTCTTAACCCAGATATATGTGCCCTTAAAGCACGCCGCTGAAAATCATTTTTCTTGAATAACTTTAATGGTATTTGGTATAATGAAATTATTTTTATATGACAGATACTACTGAGGACTCTTTAAGATGGTGTCCTCTTAGAACATTTGCATTTATTAGGGCGCCAGGGGCGGACTTACCCTTAACCAATAGTGCTAATTATTTTTACACCCTGTATATTAGAAAAATTTAAGCAATATTTTTGAATACCTTAAATCGTTAGTTTAAATAAAGGTGGTCTTGTTTAAAATCATAGCGTTTTCAAAAATACAATTTTTTGTTTAAATAATGTTGTATTGAATAATTTTGTACGTCAGTTTAACATGGGCTCCTTCTAAACTTGTGCATTTTCCAACTTTAAATATTAAAGATTATGGAACCCTCTACAGTGATGCAACAAAAAATTTTATATCGTTAAATAAAAATTAAAAACCTTTTTTTTATTTTTTTAGTGCTTATTGCAACATAATAACCTGATGTTTTTAGATGTTCCCACAACCACAGCCTTCTTAACCATATAAGCCGTGAAAAAGGAAAGCTGGCAACACAGCACAGTAGGAATGTCAAGTAAAGTTTGGAAGTAAACAGAAACAAGTTTAAACGATTGTTTAAAGGTTTTTTGGTGTTTTTGAAAGTTAAATCGTAGCGTATATTTATTATATAAAGAAAAAATAAGTAATTTATTGTTATATTTAAAAAATAGGATCAGTGCCAATATGTTAATTGTTGTTTTTACGTTTAAATGTGCGCGTATAGTTGTTGCGTACGGCGTGCATTATGCCACGAACGTGTTGCGTTTCGGGCTGCAAAACGAATTACTCCAGTTATATTTAAACGGAGGGTTATCAAACAACATTTAATTTCCCTATAAAAGATAAAATTAGATAAGCTTGGTTGTATGCTATTGGCCGGATAAGTGTTTTTTTATTAAAAGTAAAAGTAGTACCTATACGGTAAATTGACAAATATATTTTACGGGCAACTAATTAACTAAGTGTGTTTTTAAAAAATTGGTTTAATTTAATATCAATAGTGTGTAAAGTGCACCAAAAGCAAATATTAACCACAAGCAATATTCTAAGGACTATATTAACTAATGCGCATAAATATACTGGTAAGTTTACCAAAAAATATTTATATAGATATTCTGAAAGTTATTTACTTAATACGGTTTTAGGGTAAATATAGTGGAAAACCTAATTTAAAGCGTTTGTTATTTTAAAGTGCATCTTATGTAATACGAATTAGGCTTTTATATTTATAACTAAACACATATGCTTTCAATTTATTTTAAGTATTGCATATATTACTAAATAAAAAATGGTTAGTTAAATTTAAAAAGCTACATTGGTCTGTTCGCAAATGCATAAGAGTGGTAGAAAAAATCCTAACAACTCCTTACCAACAAATTTGTATAAGGCAGAAAAGTTCCTGATAAGTTTTGCAGACACATTATTGCTTTTTAGGGAAACTAAAGTATTTAAAATTATACCTAAATGGTGTCTAAAACATCCTAAAAAAATTAATACCTATATTTTGTTTAAAACCCTTAAAAATTAATTATATTTAGCATGTAATCTATTAGAAACTCATTTCAATATTTCTACTGTACAGTGTTGTTTGCAACGTTGGCTTTCTTACTTCACGGCTCATATGTTTAAGAAGGCTGTGCCACAACACATATACTTGTTTTGGGCGAAAATGCTTTAATTTATCGATATCAAACGAAGGTATCTTTTCTTTAGCTAAGGATTTAAGCTATTTAAAATTACTAATTTTATTTCTCTAATATACTAGGTGCAAAAATAATTGGCACTATTGTGTTAGGGTAAGTCCGTCCCTGTGACTCTTATGAATGCAAATGATTGCATTTGAGAATGAGATTGAAATTTGAGGATTGCTGTTACGTGCTTCTTGTAAATATAATGTAAATAGAAGTATCACATGATACGCAGATTTTAAAAACAAAAAACAATGTTTTATCTCTTAGTAAACCACAATGCTCATTTTAATTAAGTTTATCTTACTTTTTACGATAACTAATTTTTTTAGACCGTTTTAAAGCAAAATATTAAATGTCCCTTATACTATTTTAAATTTCATGGTTGTTTACAAATTAAATTTGCTTTAACCACTTTAAAAATGTATCGCTTAAACCATAAATTTGGTAAAAGTTTTGCGGAGTACAAAACTCCGAATAAAAACTTTTAAATTAATTTAAATAACGATGACGTGAGCGTCTAGAAAACTGTTTGAGTCTTGCGAAAAGTTTCTTTTATACGGAAGCAAAAAGCTGTAAGTTTATAAAGCATGAGATTAAATTGAGTTACATAATCTTGTTTTCTTAATTATTGCTTTTTTATTTAATTTTTAGATATTAAGAATATTCAGTTACCAGAAGAAGTTTAAGCTATTACCCTTTACGATGAAAATATTGAGTTAATGATTACAGGGTATTCAAACTAGGCATCACCCTCCCACAGACTGTGAAATCAACAGTCGTCAACAGGCGAACGAGATTAGGAACATCAAGGGCGCATTCAAATTCGACAAAATTGGGGTAAACTTTACCCCAACCTTGACCTTGGCAAATTAAACTGTTTCTTATGTTTAGTTTTAATAAGGTCTTGCTTATTGCGCATGTCTTCATGTGCGCATATCGAGCGTTTACCTGGCGTTGATTCTGAATGCGCTCCAAAATGATAAACAGGCATCGTCACATTTGGTCAAATCCGCTGATGAGTTTAGGACACGAAGTGCGAAACACGAGAATGAGGTCGATAAGTTAACAGAGAGACTACTATGTAGAGCTCTCCGAGTATTAGTTAGTAATTCTACATATTTGCCACCTCGGTCTTACAATCGGGTCGTTGGGTTAATGGGATTTTGTCCTGTTCCCCCAAGCAGATCGTGAGGTACTTGCCATAGCAAGGCATACTCTGTATGTGCTACTCTGTGCATTATCCATACCAGTGTCATAATCGTGTTGTGCATTTTGTCCTCCTGGACTTATCAGAGTATTTATTGTTTATATTTTAACAACCCGCTGCGACAGGCGCTGGTTTTGAAGAATTCGGAACAAGCGCTACAAAATAAATAATTCGTAAACACGGCTTATATCTTTAATATATACATACCTACAAGATTACGAGTGTTGACACGTAAGAGACAGGTTCCGAGTTCGAATTCCAAATTGGTAACTTACTTTTTATTATTTCTTTTTCTTGATAATTTTTATACATTTTTTTGTATATTTTTTGTTCATTTTTAATTTTCAGGCAAATAATTTTCCACTTTTGAGGAATTTAAGGAAGACGTATTTCGGCGTTTTCTTTTAATCAGTGGTTTTTGATAAATCCGTGGTGGGAAGTTTTGAAATGAGGGGTATATATATATATATATATATATATATATATATATATATATATATATATATATATATATATATATATATATATCCCTTTAAAGATAGTCAAAAGAAAACATCCTGCTTCTCTATCTATCTTCTCATCAGTGAGGCTGTATCGAGTGGTGGTGAATAGCATAGAAAACCAGCGTCTATTAAACAAGTTGCATTTTCAGCGGTAGGATATAAAATCCTGCCGTTGATGACCTACTGAAATTGCATTCAGTAAATACGAGCACCAATTGTAGCGGGGTGGCTATGTATGTTATAAAGCAGAAGGAAAAATTTTTCTACTTTCTTGGTGTATTATACAAAGTAGGAGAGATTCGTGGTGGATAACATAGAGAAGCAGAATGTTTTCTTGTGACTGTCTTTAAAGGGAGTAAAATACTTTGTATAATACACCAAGACAGTAGGGAATTTTTTCCTTGTGCTTTATAACACACATAGCCACTCCGCTACAATTGATTCTCATATTTACTGAATGCGATTTCAGTAAGGCATCAACGGCATGATTTTATATCCTACCGCTGGACAATGAAACTTTAATAAGTAGACGCTGGTTTTCTATGCTATTCACCACGACTTGATACAGCCTCACTGATGAGTTCTTGTAAGGCAGACGAAACCGGCCTGGGGAGAGAGTCGTGGTGGATAGCATAGAGAAGCAGGATGTTTTCTTTTGACTGTCTTTAAAGGGAGTAAAATACTTTGTATATTATATATTAAACAAAGTATTTTTATGTTTTATTTGTTTTCTGGGAGATTAAATTTAAACAAAATATTATTTGGCTTTTCTCCAGAATAAAATTTAAAAGTTTATTTAACATTTTAAGAAAATTAAAACTTTAATACATTATGAAGAAACAATTCTGCTCTTACATAATATAATAAAAGTTATTATTGCTTTAAAAGAAATAAAATAATAAAATATTCAATATTAAGTTACTTACAATACAAAGCTTTCAATCTATAAACAAAGGTTCATTGGCACTCGGTTGAAATCATTTTAATGTAATAAAATAAAATCTTAACAAGACGCCAGACGAGAACTGGGCCAATGGTTGCGTCTCAAAAATGTGGTAAATAGTTTACCAAAAATGTGGTAAACAGTTTACCTAAAAACTTATAAACTTGTTAGAAAACTGAAAAAATTAAAAATGAAATATCTGATGGACATTTTTGGTAAACTATTTACCACATTTTTGAGACGCAACCATTGGCCCAGTTCTCGTCTGGCGTCCTGTTAAGATTTTATTTTATTGCATTAAAATGATTTCAACCGAGTGCCAATGAACCTTTGTTTATAGATTGAAAGCTTTGTATTGTAAGTAACTTAATATTGAATATTTCAATATTTTATTTCTTTTAAAGCAATAATAACTTTTATTATATTATGTAAGAGCAGAATTGTTTCTTCATAATGTATAAAAGTTTTAATTTTCTTAAAATGTTAAATAAACTTTTAAATTTTATTCTGGAGAAAAGCCAAATAATATTTTGTTTATATATTAAACAATCAATAATAAAGTTAACTTTAACTATTATTCGGCTAACCAAACCACTGGACGGCGGCATCTACCGATAAAATAAGTAAAAACCGCCGGTAATAACAAATTAATTTACATTTTCGGCGGTTTTTACATATGTGAATAAATATTCTTCTTATAATTAAGCAAAACCTTCGGCGGTTGTTTAGCCAGTGCTTTTATTTATACCTAAATAGACACAAATATTTAAATTTGTCAATTTAGATTTTCTAAATTTTATTTTCTTATAAAAAACAATTTTTTACTTTAATATTATTTTTATAGATATTAAGTTACTAAGTCGGGCACTTATTTATTTTCTGGATTAAATATAGAGTGCCGAAATCCATTTCAAAAACTATTAAGTTACTTAAAGTTTGGCTTTTATTCTAACTTGATAAATGAAAACTTTGATTAATATTGTTGGTGACTCAAAGTTGTGTATATAAATCTAAAGTTTTATATACAACAAAGAATGTAAAATATTTCAAATAGTTTTGTTTCCTAGAGATGTTCTGAAAATAAGATAGCATGTCAACATTTTGAGAACTTAACTAACTTTAGAACTCCGATTTGAAAACTTTCTTTTTATTTTCTATTTAAGTTTTTTTAGGCCTGGTTTTATACCCTTTTAATTGGTATTATATTCATTAGTTATTAATTGACAAAAAATCTGTCTGATTGACGTAAAAGGCAAATTCCTTTTACTGATTATGTTGGATCTAGTTAGGACGAGTATCAGGACTAAGCACTGACTGTGAATGCCCATTGCCCTTTCAACTCTACTTAGTCAGGTATAAATATAAAGAATAACAATTTTAAGCAAAATAAGCTGATCTAAGTACGTGTATTAATAAAATAAAATTATGTTTTTGGAATTTTTACTCAAATTAAGAACGCCCCCAAGGAGTAGTGTGACAACTAAAGTCCCTAAAGGCATCGACAGAACTAGGAGTTAGTTTTATCTAAATATTTATCCTCCTATTTTTAAGAATATATTTGTTTTGAAAAGTTTCTGGGTTTATATACAGGGTGTTTCTAAAAAATGCGAAAATTTTAGGAGGTGATTTTCTACCAAAAAATAATAAATAAACTTGATATGAATATATGTCCTAAACGTCTTAGTTCTTAAACTGCAGGGTGTAAATTTTTTTACCCATTCAGACATTTTTAAAAAATTGGGAGACACACCTTTTACACCAGAAGATATTTTTGGCATACAAGAAAAAAAATTTACCAGTGTCATCCATGAGGGTTTAGGGTAAATAGTTTTTAAGAAAAAATCATTTTTCTAAAACAAAAATATTTTTTAAATCCCCGCATAGTTTAGAACTAATTTGATCACTTGGCTTTTTTTTTGTTTGATGTACGGTTTTGGCGTAAATAAATAGAAATCATTTTTGCATGGTCATTTTGTATTCCTAATATGAAATTTTACATTAAAAACTACCCTTCGTTATTTATTCTTTAATAAGATTGGAATTTGACCATGCCGAGAAATGGTTTCTATTTATTTATGCGAAAACCGTAAACCAAACAAAAAAAGCAAGAAAATTGAATTTGTTTTAAACTAAATGGGTATTTAAAAAATATTTCTACTTGTAAAAATGCAGTGGCGTACCATTTTTTCTCAAAAATATTTACATTAAACCCCTAATAGATGATACTAGTGAATTTTTTTCTTGTATGCCAAAAATAAAATCAATTTCTCGGCACGGTCATTTCATATGGATAATATTAATTCTATTGTAAAAACTTACCTTTAATGGTTGTTATTCTTTAATTAGATAGGGATTTGACAACGCCGAAATAAAAAAAAGTCGAGAGATTAAATTAGTGTCAAAGTAAATAGGCATTTTAAAAATATTTTAAGTTTAGAAAAATGCAGTGGCGTACCATTTTTTTTCTTAAAAATATTTACCCTAAACCCCTATGAACGACACTGGTAAAATTAATGTTTTTCTTGTATGTCAAAAAATGTCTCCTGGTGCAAAGGGTGCGTCTCCCAAATTTTTAAAAATATCTGAATGGGTATAAAAGTTATTATAAAAAAATATTTTTTTAAAATTTTTAACACCCTGTAGTTCAAAACTTAGACGTTTAGGACATATGTTTGTATAAAGTTTCCTTCTTGTTCTTGCTAGAAAATCACCTCCTTAAATTTTTCGAATTTGTTAAGAAAGACTCTGTATAATTTAAAATAATTTATAAATAATTACTTTCCGATTAAAGAATGGCAGATCTGTTTAAAAAAGCAATTAATGATAGAATTAATAAATGTGTAGAAAGTATGTCTGATGCTAAAAACCCAAAACTAAAAGAATTGACACAGGGTAAAGTTCCTGATACAAATGGGATATATTCGTGGAAAATTTTTATCAAAAACATCAATTTATTATTTTTAACTTATTAGTTAATGAATTATTTATGATAAAACGGGCACCGCTCGTTTGTGTGTTTTTTAAATATTTTTATATCCTCAATTGATTGTATTGATTCCCAGTTTTTAATAAAAATCGTAGAAAAATGCGATTACTATTTTATTAAAAGTTTATATTTCGAAATTTAGTGCAGCGGGGCATATTAAAAAAATTTATGTATAGAGGATATTTATAAGTATGTGTATCCGAGGATTAAAAATCCCAAGGAAAGTGTTTTTTGGGAAACGTCCTTAAGTCAGGTCCAATAAATTATTGTTTAAACAAGCTCTTAAACCTAATAAGATTACTCTTAAAATATTAATAATACTTTTTGCTGATAATAAATAAAAGACCTCACGGGAAAAAATGATTGTCCAAAAATTAGAAAAGCCCAGGATCAGGTACTTAGCCATTAGGAAAATATTTAGGTGTTTATTGTGTTATCATTTTAATGTAAACATTTTTATGATATCGGAGTTGTCCTAGGACAGCTGTTGTTAAAATGCAACTTAGGTACCTATTTTGTTCGGGAAAACGATGAAAGTATAATTTTTTAAAATAATTAATTAAACTTAAAACAAAATTGTAATATTCTTTAAGCATATAAACGTAACTGTGTAATTATTATTTAGAAGTGATATTGGTAATAACGATAATTATTGAGTAACTTTTTAGTTTTAAAAGTTTTTTCTATTACTTTTAATTTTTGGTTACATTCACTTTTCTTCTGTACCTTTTACGTACCCTGTGGTCTTCAATTATTGATAAGTTATAAAATTTTAATATTTATTGCCTCATTTATTTCCTTTCTAATATACGTCTACTGTGGTGAGGAAAATCAATTTTCCAAACTACTAACTCATTTAAAGTTTGGCTTACGTCTTGTCGTGGTGTGTTTTCTTTTCATACACGTTTGATTAATTTTCTTGATGATGTAAAACTTTCTATGGGAAAACTTAGGTATAATATACAGCCAGAAAAGTTAATTCATCTTAAAAATTACGTCTTTACGGGTTTATGAAAAATGTGTTTATTCACAACGTCTTGATAAATTTTACTGACCATATTCATACGATCATTTGTGTTACTAATTAAATTGAAAATTATTACAGTTAGAGTAAACTCTTTATTTACTATAATGGTAACGTCTGTAAAAATCACATCGGGGAAAAATGACAACGTAGTCAGAGGTAAGACCGTAGACCAGGGCCGGGTTAACTCATGCTCTAAAGCTGCTTGGCTTATTGTGCCCTGTCTTTTACATCTGAGTGATTTCAGCCAGACGGGACCTACAGCTTGCAGCGTGGGTTTCAAACCACTGTCCTATTT
The DNA here is from genome assembly GCA_014170235.1 of Listronotus bonariensis. Taxonomy (NCBI): domain Eukaryota; kingdom Metazoa; phylum Arthropoda; class Insecta; order Coleoptera; family Curculionidae; genus Listronotus; species Listronotus bonariensis. The sequence goes on along the minus strand of JACEGR010003915.1, from coordinate 68,528 downwards.
ACGATAACTTTAGACTACGTCCCCAACCCCCGTGGCGCAGTGGACAGAGCTTTGATCTTCGAAGCCAGAGGTCGCCGGTTCGATTCCCAGCGGGGAGATATATTTAGGAAGTAGTTATTTAAAAATAACGACCGTGGTGACACTACCGCGTTGTCTAAAAGGTACTGTGAAATGCATAACTGCATGTTTCAGTGCTTGGACAACGTTGACGGAACAGGGGAACGATGGGTTAAACATCTAATAACCCGACACCCACGGTACTCTGGTATTTAGGCATATGCCTTCGTGGGATGTCAAAAAGATTTAAAAAAAATATCCTGACCTTGGGGTAAAATTTCCCTTTTCACCGAACTAAAAAAGTAACTAGTAGTGTTTTTGAGTGTATGTTTGCCGACTTATTAGTTATGATAATGAACTTTTATTTTTAAATTAAACCGACTTCGAAAAAATAATAAAACTTACTAAAAAGTAAAAATAAAAGAGAAGTCAGGTAATAACATATGTGCTAAACTACTCAATGTTAATTATTACTAAAGAATCAAAAGTTTCCTATCCCTCCTATACCTACTTGACAATACAAAATATTTGTTTTGGACACCTTGTATAATAGCTCATACTGCCAATAAAATAAATGTATTTAAATAAATATTTTTAGTGTATGTTTGTATTAAATTTAGTTAATAATATTTTACTCACAAACCAGAAAGTATTTTCCTTTTTATTCTATTCAGGGTGTCTTAACTTCGGCATTTATTACACAGTTTATTCCACGTCGTGAAAAAGTTTTTAAATACTCATTTACACTTATAAGTTTTTAACTTCTGCAGGGCATTATTTAAACTTATTTAGTTTTGGCTATGCCACATTAAAAAAAAACTAAATTATATTTTACTCACAAACCAGAAAGTATTTTCCTTTTATTCTATTCAGGGTGTCTTTAGTTTTTTTAATGTGGCATCGCCAAAACTAAATAAGTCTTTGCCCTGCAAAACTTATAAGTGGAAATGAGTATTTAAAAACTTTTTCGCGACGTGGAATAAACTGTGTAATAAATGCATTTCCCTGCGTTTAGTTTCCAGGTCAGGCTTAGAGATTGGTTTGAGATCCCGAAAACTGTATGAAAGGGTAAAATCAACAGCCCAACCAATGTTTTGCTGTTAAGTGGAAAAAGGATACTCTTTATGTGTTTCAATTTAAAAATAATATTGGGTATTTTCTGAGGGACTGGGGCAATTGTTAAAGAAGGATAATTTACGCGTACGCAATTTCAGGGCTTACAAAATTATACATATGTATGTAAGTATTACCGAATGCACTACATTTACATAAAAACAAAAACAAGGATGTTTTTTTCAGTTAAGCTATTTAATTATTAAGTACTTAAAATAAGAGATAATAAGAAGCAAGATAATTTGCGTATAATAAAATATTATAAGAACACTAGATGTACAAAAGAAATCTCGGACTGCCATTGTCTTTATTTAAATTATTTACACAACGTTTTGGGCAGTTCTGTCTCTGTCAGTTTTTAAGTGTAATCTAAACTCAGTTCCACAGGTACTTAAGCTAGTTGCTCATCTAGGACGCCAGCAATTATGCGTTTTAAGAATGGTTTGCAAATAGTGGGTATTATTTATACTTAGTTTACCACCAAAAATATATTTGTTGTTTTTGATGAAAACGGCTCTTTTAAATTTGCGCTTTTTCCAATAAGGTTTTCTGTAAACAACCCGTGCTGCCGACCATTTAATAGCTTCTCTTTACAAAACGTGGTCAACAAGTCCAGCAGAGCCGGATTTGAGGGGGCAGACAAGGCTACTGTCCTGGTGCCTCCTCAACGATATTTGGGGACTCGGACAACAATTCCTTCTTACTCATAAAAGTTCCCAATATAAGAATATTTTCTTAGGACTTATAGGTGAAGACCTTATTTTTGCTCTTCAATTTTTTTATTGAAGAAAATTCCAGCCCAATATAATTTTCTTTTATTTCGGTGCCTCCACACCTCTAAATCCGGCCTTGGAGTCCAAACTTGGTTTTTTGCCCTTCTGTATACAGTGTGTCCAAGATAAGGATCCTAAGCATGGGAATCTCAGTACCTATTAAAGATACAGCTAAGGTTAAATTAGGAAAAATGTGTGTTTTTTAAGGCTTATTTACATGCCGTTTAAAAACTTGAAAAATTTTCATGGTCTGCTGAGATATTTGGCAAAAATGAAAATTTGACTATATCGAATTTATTTTTTTCTGACTCAATTTAAAGAGATATAAAAAACTAATAACACTTTTTTATTGGCACTTTTAAGATACTTCATAATGGTATTTTTAGATTTTATACCCAACGTTTCATTTTTCAGAAACTATCATCAACTTTATTTTTTATATGGCTCGAAAACAAGTACTCCCTGTATCTGATTCCAATTTTTATTACAAATTCAACGATGTATCACATGTTATATTTTAATTTTTAGTTAAAAGAAAAATTGCATTTTTCTATTTTTTTTTAAAGTTATTTTTAAGTAGGCCTTGCAAACAAATGCTTGGACGTTAATACCTGTTACCGTATTTGTAACATAATTTAATATCATTATAAAATAGTATTTGTCCTTATTACCCTGCTTGTCGAGTTGTTGTTTTTAGAGCAATTGTTCTTATTGTTACTGTTGTCTCTATTATTGTTTATTGGTGAATAGCTAATATCTTATTGTATTATTACGGTCGAATATGCAGGATAGCCATTATAGCCATGAAGATAAGTTTGACATGCTAACATGCTACATTTTGTGCGGCAAAAATAAATGAAGGTATCATTTCTGCAGTTAATGAATTATGGTAAATAGATGGACCTGTTATTTTAGTTCCTAAAATTTCACACCACATATTAAACTCAAAACGTTCTTCATGTTTCGATATTTCCTTAACACGCGGATTTTGTTGAGCCTAGTAATGCGTAATGCGTATAAAGACAACAGTTAGTAACAATAAGAACAATTGCTCTAAAAACAACAACTTGACCAACAGGGTAATAAAGACAAATACTATTTTATAATGATAAATAATTATGTTGCAGATATGGTAACAGGTATTAACGTCCAAGCATTTGTTTGCAAGGCCTACTTAAAAATAACTTTTAAAAAAATAAAAAAATGTAATTTTTCTTTTAACTAAAAATTAAAATATGACATGTGATACATCGTTTAATTTGTAAAAAGGGATCAGATACAGGGTGTATCTTTTTTCGAGACATATAAAAAAATAAAGTTGATGATGGTTTCTTGAAAACGAAACGTCGGGTATAAAATTTAAAAATACCATCATGTAGTAGCTAAAAAGTGCCAATGAAAAAGTGTTATTAGTTTTTTATATCTCTTCAAATAAAGCCAGAAAAAATAGAATCGATATAGTCAAATTTTCGTTTTTGCCAAATATCTCAGCAGCCCATGAAAATTTTTAAGTTTCTAAACGGCATGTAAATAAGCTTTAAAAACACAACTATTTCCTAATTTAACCTAAGCTGTATCTCCCATAGGTACTAAGATTCCCATGCTTAGGATCCTTATCTTGGACACAATGTATATTGCATAAGATTCCTACATTTACCGGGCGTTTGGTTTTACCAATGCACGTGTCCCTAACATGATACCTGGTAGATACACTATTTTTTCTGTTTAGAAGTAAAAAGATGCTCCTAAGTGTGTAATATTGTGTTGCTATTTTCTAATCTTTTTAGATGTTACTTTAATTACGGAATCCTTAAAAGGGAAGAGAGGTCTTGTTTAGAGGGTTATACTATTAGTTTCATATTACATTTCTCAATTATTTTATTTATGGATTTTTGGTAGCCATTCTGAGGCATTAAAGGTTGCTTGGTTACTACATAATATATTAGCCGCGGTCCAAATTATGCTCATAGCGTACCAACACGTGGTCCGATTCGTGCTTTCACGCTTACCGTAGGCGTTGTGGAAGCTATGACGTCACAGCCTAGTGCTGAATGTACTCAGGGGTCGAATCGTTAGCATCGTAAGCAATGATGTTTTTTGGCGCTATTTATTTGAATCGCAATCTGTTACACAATTTAAGCATAATAAAAGACGCTTCTATACAGAGGGTGCTTAGAAATTTATCTATCTAATTTAAATGGCGCATTTTACCTCAAATATAAGCCCTACTTTTTATATAAACATAATGTCCGAAAACGCTTCCGATTAGAGATACAGGCTATTAAAATTCTAAGGAAAAAAAAACATTTTTTTTTGTTATAATTTTTAAACCATTCTAGATATTTATTGGGTATATGGTATATGGTACATTACTTAACAGCGGCAAAAGGCATACCTTTTTCTGTTAAATATTACTAAAGAAAATCCAGTGACGTCCGTACCATATTTGTATAGACTAGGTATTTAAAAAAAAATGGTACGCCACTGCTTCTTTTTTAAATTAAAATAATTTTTAAAGTCCCCATTAAATTTGAAACAAATTTAATTTTTGATTTTTTCCAAACAATAAATAGTTTTTAAAGAAAAAACTAAAAACCACTTTGACGCATGACAACTTTGTTAATAAAAACCTAACAAAATTAATAACTATTAGAAATTTTGGGTTTTAAATGTTTGACATTTTTGTCATTGTTTTCGCAATTTTGTCATGCATCAAAGTGGTTTATAATTTATTTTTTTTTAAACTATGCATCTTTCAAAAAAGCTCAAAAATTAAATTCGTTTCAAATTCAATGGAAATTTTAATAATAAATTTTACTTTAAAAAAGGCAGTAGCGTACCATTTTTTGCTTCAAAAATAGTCCATACAAGAATGGTCGTCACAAGTAATTTTTTAAAAAAGAAAATTAAATATCTAGAGCGGTTAAAAAATTATGATATTTTTTTTTTAAGAATTTTAACACCCTGTATATCTAAACAGAGGCGTTTTCAGACATATGTTTATGTAGGGCTTATTTTCGACGTAGAATAAATATGCCACTGAAATTTGATTCATGAATTTCAGAACACCCCTATATAGGTACTCGCTAGTCAAGAATAAGAAACACCCCTAACTGGGATAGCAAAGCCTCAAAACCATCGTTGCGAACTTGTGCGCCGCGAATGACGAGTTGTCTTAATAATATAGCTGATCATAAAAACAAAAGACAGTGTTGTTTTTTTAACGTGACAACGTCTTATATTTTGATGGAGCCGGCTGCACGCACCAAAAACATGACATGCGGCGTTACCATGCGGCGTCGTTACCTCGCTCTAAAGCGTTCAATTTAAGGCTTGAAGTGCAAGCGAGAGCGCGGAAGAGACATAATCGGCCTTCGCATTTCGCAGCGTTCGACATCTGTTTCTCTCCTAATTGAGTGTACATTTACATGTTTTCGTCAAGTATGAAGTGCAGTAAAGGTGAATGTGGTGTCAATTGTTTATAGCAACGATAATTGCGAACCATTCTATCAGTATTTTTTTATGACGTTGTCACGTTCAACTATCGTCAGTAAACCGACTTTGCGGACAACCGATTTTTTTAAATAACGTATTAAGGGTTAACAGAATGAGCATTAAAAAAATAAATTTAAAACTTTTTCTCACCTTAATCAAGTGTAAAATTTTATAAGGTGTATAAATATTTATTACAATTTATAGGAAACATAATATTGTTTTTTCCGGTTAGATAATTGCAATACTAATTACCAATATGAAATTTAAAAAAATGTATAAATTTTACCTTGAGAGGTAGTATATACGTAAGCTGCCCGGTAGATAGTTGGATTGTCCTCTAGTTTGTAGTTTATCCTGAAACAAAAAGTTAAATATGTTAACTTTATTCGGTTATAATATATAGGTTTAACTAAGTTCCGAACGTATATTTGCGGTAAGTAAAAAAAGTATTATTTTATCAAAATTGGGGTAATTAACAAATACACTGTGCTTTATTAGTGCGTTGGGATTTCATAGCGCCTAAATTAGTAATAGATTTCCTTTAATGTGGTATCTGAAGTAGAAATAAAAGTTTATTTTGGGAAAATATATTGTTTATATACAGGGGACATAAATTTGCCCTACTAGAATTTGATTAAATTTAAGGCTATTTTATGTTTATCTGTGCACTCTGTGCAGTGAGGATATCAAAAGTCCTTCCCCTCTTTATCTTATGAATGGGACAAGATATCGAGATCGGGTAAAATTTGGATAAAAGGGTGTCATATAAACTGCATCGATTTAACACTATTTTCGCCAAATTTCAAACGGTTCTAAGTCTGGAACTGATTTTCAAAAACCAAAAAACGTTGGATAGAGAATCAAAAGACCTATTTTTTTCTGAAAAATAATTAAAAGTCCAATTTTTTTATCCTTTGTATTTTTTTTCTATTAAGAAGAGAAGAAAATTAAAGCCAATTTCTTTCAAAAAGTACCTATAAACAACATGATATATAACTCAAAAACTGCATCGTTTTAACACTATTTTAGCCAAATTTCAAACAGTTCTAAGTCTGGAACTGATTTTTAAAAACCAAAAAAACGTTAGATAGAGAATCAACACCTTTAAAACGAGGTGCTACATGACCCCCTTTCTATTTTGAAAAAAGTTGCTAGAGCCCCTTGACAGTAGGCCACGTAACAGAAAATATTTTTATGCCAAAAAGTAGCTTAAGTGACACCCTTTTACCCAAAATTTACTTGTCCCCTTTAAAAGATAAAGGGGGAGGACTTTTATTATCCTCACTGTATATATGTGTATAATATTAGATAAAGTTATTTTCCGAAGACTAGAAGAAAACAACAAAACTGTGGAAGAAAATCATGATATTGATCACAAAATGGAGCAGAATGTGGTGGAAATTATTTCTGATGAAATGAGTGAATTAAATGACGGTTATTTTTCTTAAAAAATATAAAAATCATCGATACAGGAAAAAATCCTTAGGGCAAGAAAGAAGTTACTGTATTTAAAAATATATTAAGTTTGATTATAAAGGGCCAAAACAAACCATTCTATAAGTCAATATACAAGATGCACAAGAATAACCTTGCAAACAAAATAAAAATTAATCGTTTCCTTTTTCAGTTTTTTTCAAATGTGTATGTCTATGAGATTTGACCAAAAATGTAATTTTTGCTTAAAAGTAGAGTTTTGTATTTTTGCTAATATAAAAAATTCTTAAAAAGAAAAAAGGGGATAGAATTAAAATTTACTTTTAAAATTGCAATTATGTTTATTTACAAAGAAAATATGTATATATTTTGCTTCATTTTATTCTGCGATAATGGTAAATATTTAAGTTTGTACGTAAGTGCAAATTATTTCATGATTATAAATTTCACAGGACAATATTAAATAAAGTATTTAAATTTAGTGTTATCAAAATGAGAAAATGTTCAATGCACTAATGTACAAACAATAATTATCTCGATTTTAGCAAAAAACATTTTTTTCAAACAAACAAAATTACACATTTGGAAGTAATTTTTAATTCCAAACATCTTTTATTTATACCAATTTTAGATATAAGCAAAAATACAGATACTTTACTTCTAACCAAAAATTACATTTTTGGCCAAACCTCGTAGATGACTCACACAATTTGATCTCTGATGATTGTATTTTAGGTTTTTAATCATGGAGAACTTTTTGGAAAAAATACATTTTTTTCGTAAAATTAATAAGAAAAAAGTTTCCTATATGTCGCCAACTTACGTAGACAAACATCTTCAAATAATATATTATTTGCTCTTTATCTCTTGACTGTTGCCAATATATAAATAACCTAATATTGTCTTTAAATAAAATAAAAATTACTAAAATAAAATTAGTAGAAAATTTAACAAGAAATAAACTTTAGCGCATAAAAAGGCAATAATAATTAATTTTGAGTTTTTAACATAGGACAGTTACACCCAAAAGGAGTGGATATGGTAAATTACTCCAAAATTGTTGTTTTATGTCTATTGTTTTTCAAATAATCGCTTGTTTTTGTAACTTGTTAAAATTAAAATAAATTTAAGTGGAAAATTGCATCCACTTACTAGGTCAGATTGAAAACAATACAGATAAAAAATATCTCACAATAGAATATCTGTTTCCAAAACCAAAAACAACAATAAAAACCTTACGATTAGATAAGCAAAAAGTGTAAAGATAATACTTGTATTAGGTCTTTATTGTCCAATTAAGAGTCAAAATCCACTTTGCCTTAATTCAAAAATTAAATAAATAAATAAAAAATAAAGGAATTAAATATCAGTTTTTTATAGATTACAAGTTTAAAGTAAACAGAAGTGCCTTAATAAAAAGAAAATAGCATGGATTGTAAAAAACGGTAAAAAGGCTAAACAACACATAAAATGCAAGGAGCCAACAAGGGTAAGTGTTTAGTCAATTCTACTTACAGGGTAAGTCAAATTTGATGCTCCTTATAGAAAAATGTATTTTTTACAGAAAAAGTACCCCCTTATTTGCGGGCTTGAAACTCCAAGTCAAATTTAATGATAAAAACCGCAATTTGCTATCTTGCGTCATGTACTTGCCCGAGCTCTTTTTTATTTTTTACGTTTTCTTTATTCCTTTATAACCTTTTAAAGTACAATTTTATTTTTAAATATCTAAAATATTTTTAAATCAGTCAACTTTCCGATAATTGTGTAAGATTGCTCTGTTAGAAAGTAAGATTTGTATTTTTTTGCTTATTATGTCATTTATTATTATTATTAGGTAGAAAATAGGCAATAAAAAAATCTGGTTTAACTCTAAGCTTTAATAATAAAAATTGTGTATTTGACTGACTGCAATGGTATAAAATAATTTATACGAATAATTTTAAAATACAAATAGAGGTAAAAGATAATCCTATCTTATATTCTTAATTTTTAAAACAATTTATTTTGTATTATTCCAAGAACTTTAGAGTCAAGTTTTAAATACAAAGTATTTTTTATAAGTTATAGATTGCATCAAAAAACAAACGCAAGCTAAATTTAAGCTTTTTAGCAGGTTTAAGTTTATTTTCCTTGCATACCTTAAAATAGTTGTTTTCTGGTAAATAAAAAGTAAACATGCTTTTTAAACTTGATTATAGTTTTTAAAGTAAAACATTAATAGAAAAACTTAGTTAACAGAATTATCCTTTATATTTATTTGCGTTGATAATATATTATCATAAATATTTTTGACCATTGCAGTTAGTAAAATACGATAGTTAAATTAAAATTGTTTAAAATAGAACATGATTACTTTTCTTATGGCATAATTTTTACTAAATAAGAATAATAAAATGGCATAATACGCAATATCCTAAAAACTTATTTAAAACCTGTAGCATGGTATAATTAATATAAATAAAAAATAAAAATATTTATAATAAATGTTATAAACGAATAAAAAACGAAATAAATTAAAACTTAAGCTGTAGAAATAAATAATTTAAAAAGAAAATAGTTTCCTAAAATGGGCTTCTATTAAAATGCACTAAAAATAATAGAATAATTCTTATTATCCAAATTTGACCTCATTACACTATTTATATGATATAAAATTTGTCGCAAGATTTAAGTACTCGTTTGTAGGTACCCAGTTTAAATATTTAATATTCCTTAGATTACGTTATTTAATTTATTTGTTTGTCTACAAGGTAAATCCTAAAAACTTATTTAAAACCTGCAGCATGTTATAGTTAATATAAATAGAAAATTAAAAATACTTATAATAAATTTATAAACAAATAAAAAAACGAAATAAATTAAAACTTAAGCTGCAGAAATAAATAAGTTTAAAACAAAATAGTTTTTTAAAAATGGGCTTCTATTAAAATGCACTAAAAATAATAGAATAACTCTTGCTATCAAAATTTTACCTCATTACACAATTTATGTGGTATAAAACTTGTCGCAAGATTTAAGTACTCGTTTGTAGTTCAAATATTTATTATTATTGATTATTATAAAAGCTTGACGCGAGATTTACCTGTGTAGACAAACAAATAAATTAAATAACGTAATCTAAGGAATATTAAATATTTGAACTGGGTACCTACAAACGAGTACTTAAATCTTGCGACAATTTTTATATCACATAAATTGTGTATATAAAAATAACAATAAGTTTTCTATAAAAAGCGTTTGATTCTGGCCCACCCTATAGTAGTCAATTAAATCTAAATATATAGACAACCATTTGTATAAAAACTAAACACTAAAGCTAATACAAATATTTTGCCTATAAGAGAATTTAATCAGGCTGTTTCATAACTCCGGTACGAATTTAAAGCCTGTATTTTCTTATGTATTTTATGTATTTTTATAAAAAAGTTTCTTTAAACATATGCCTGGATTTGCCTCATTTCTAAGGTGGAAATTGTTTATTTTATTCTGTTTATGGGCAACTTTTTGAATGACTTAAAGTGACTTTAATTTTTTTCTTGAAAACGAATCGCGATAAAAAATACAAAAACCTAAAAATTTGCACTAATAAATGATTAATAAAAATTAATTACTAAAACTTCATAAGAAGTCAGAGGCGTACTTGATTTCTTAATAATATTGGCTGTGGTTCTCACTCAAGAAGCCACTGGAACCAATGATCTTAAACTAAGTAGAGCTTTACAAGCGCCATATTACATTAAATAGGTGTAACGAATTTCATTTAAGTTAGTTTTTAGAATATTAAAAAAATACCGACTTTAAAATTTGTTTTAACGTATCTCAGAAATAAGTGATAAGGTCGGAACATATGTATATAGGAACTTTTTTTTTTAACATAAGAAATCACATTTTAAGGTTTCGTGTCATTGTTTAAAAACACTCTGTGTAACACATTTGTAAATTAAAGTATTTTACAATTTTTTTTTCAATACAACCTAATAAGATAAAAACCTCTTTATTAATTACAATAATGTAAATTTAGGGTAAAATAAGGCAATATTTATTTTCTTTATTCTCAGGGCCACTTGTTAAGGTCCGTTATATTCAAGTTGACTCTTCTCACCTTTATAATGCTTAACCTATTTATGATAAGAACATGCCTTTCGGTTGCTATTGTAGCTATGACCTCAAATAATACCTCCAGTAATTCTAATGTACCTGTAAGTACATATTTTTAATATACAGGGATGATTCAAAAATCGATTACGAAACTTAAGGGGGTGATTCTACTCATAAAATAAGGGTAGAGCTTCATATAAATGTTTTTCAAAATGTCATTTGTTTTCGAGTTACAAGCCGTCAAACTTCAATTTTTATTTTGGTTTTTTCTGCCATATTTCATTTATTTTTTAACCAATCCAGTTGACATTTGGCACACAAATAGTAAAGAGTATCTTATTTTTAAGTTTTTGATTATCTATAAAATGGCGCCCCCAGCTTTGTGATATCTGTCAAAATAAAAATGTGAAGATGTCAATTAATTTTAAGTTTTAGGTAAAATGGCTCTGGCGGTATGTAAAAAAAGTACTTTTATCTTAAAATTTTATATTCTGCAAAGCTCGATTTGTGTGCAAAATATCAACTGGATTGGTTAAAAAATAAATGCAATATGGCGAAAGAACCAAAATAAAAATTGAACTTTGACGGCTTGTAACTCGAAAACTAATGACATTTTGAAAAAATATTATATGAAGCTCTACCCTTATTTTGCCCAAGTAGAATCACCCCCTTAATGATCGATTTTTGAATCACTCTGTATATTTATTTTATTAGGGTAGATGTACCATTTGTGACCATTGTACCGTGTGCCACTTTGAGATTTATAAGTAAATAATAAATATTTAGTTCTTACTATGGTGTTATGTAGTATATTTATAGATTTTTTTAAATATCTTGGCACATTGTAAACTGTTTTCACTACTCCTTAAAAGAATAGTTTAAGAAATAATTATAAACATATATGGGATGTGTGTTGTACAATTTACATCATTTCCTTTAAGAATCTGCGGAAGACACCGGTAAGTAAATTATGATTTTTGTTAAAAGTCATAATATTCTTTAAATGTTTTTATTATGTACTACCTAAGTAACCTACTAGAAAGTAAAAATAAAACAAATTTAACAAAAATTACCTAAAATATAAAAAAATAGGCTATGAAACAGCAAAACTATAGAAGTACCATTTCTGGCTATGCTATGCCCACAAATGGAGCATATGAAAACCATTTGTGGCCAGGTGTAGGTGTAGGTACTTATTGAGTCATTAATATGGTGAATTATTCACACGTATACAGGGTGATTCTTAACCTATAGGCATAAACTTGGAAAATTATTGCGTGGGACAAACAATGATTAGTAGTTAAAATAAAAGTTAGTAAAATATTTTTAGTTGGAAAGATAATTAATTATTTTAAATTAAAAAGAGAAGAAATTCCCTATACCCAAATAGTTACTTACATAGAAAAATCAGAGTGTTTATCTTAATTTTGTGTCAACAATTATTTGTTATTAGTGATAAAAAAATTGGGTTTAGGGATTTTTAAAAATAATTCAGTGGTGTTTATTTTATCACTGTTAAAAAGATTTCTAACATTATTTTTTTATTAAGATACCGTGTATATTGTATAACCACTAAAAAGACATGTCAGAAAACTTTAAGAAAATATCTTATATTTATATGTTATATGTCCATCTCTAATAGTTCCGAAGAATATAACCATCCAAATCTAAAAAATAGCAGGTATAATAGATATTCATTGAACTTATCTAACGCACCAAGGTTAGTGCTTCAATGTTGCCGAAACCGCAGAAAATTATCGTTACAAATTTGGCGCCAAAGCAAGGACTATGTTTTTTAACCAAAACGTTTCGCGAGCGCGAAATAAAATTCAGGTAATACCGCTTTTCCGACTAATTTGGGGTCGTAAATTACAAATTTGACAATTTTAACCACGACATTCATATGTCTTGGGAAATACTATCAAAATTTTAAATTTGACCGTAACTCTAGTTATTTTAGATAGAGGAGAGCTCAAAAAACCACTCTGCGTAAAAATCGCACTGCGCATGAGCAAACTAAAAGTTAACAAAACACATTTTTTTACTTGTAGTACCACTAGTGCTAAATTTATTTTCGAATTTTTTGAAGGTCACCAATATTTTGAAAATTATCCCGAGCCACAGGCGAGCGAGGTATTTCTTAAAATATTCGTGGCCGAGAATAAATTTCCGAAATAATTTAAGCACGTGTGGTATCCGGTAAGAACATTTTACAGCAAGTTTGTTTTAAATATTATTCTTTATATTAAATGTTTGTAACTTTGACATGAGCTTTAAAATTTTACCATAAAATAAATATTTTTTTTACCAATTGTAGTTGCAAATAAACTGCTGCTCAATTCAACTGCAACTGGAAATTTTTTGGTAAATTTCAAATCATTATTACTCTTAAATAAAATGCAATAGCAAAATGCGGCTTTTACCGTTTTGTAGGATAACTTTTTTGGAAAAAATGGCAATTTCACTTTGTGTAAATTTTCTTTTGTTTTTATTCTACAGGGTGTAATAGAAAAGTCCGTTTTTTACAAAAACTTTGTCAAGAGCGACATTCTACAAAAAAATAGTTTTTAATTTTTAATTATATAGTGTTATTCAGTAGACCATTTTGAAAAAACAAGTTTGTCAGATTTTTGATATCTGCTCCATTTTTCATGTTATAAGTTTTTTTCAAAAAATTGTTTTTTTTCATATTGTACTCCCTGTATTTAACAGTTCATCACAGCGATTAATTTTTTTAGATAATTTTAAATGTACATAAGTACCCTTTTAAAACTGTATTAGAATTTTATTTCTAAAAAATTATTAACGCTTCAGTAGCGTCGCAAATGTAACTAAATTGTATTTTGGTAAAATTTCAATTCCCAAAGTTTCTGTGAGCACCACATATTCTGTATTTAAGATTTTAATTGTTTCTCTACAATTTTTAGAAACTACGGACATTTATCTCGGGACGGTTTTTTACTTTTTTAAAAAAGTCATCAGTGGCGTAGATATAATTTTTCTTCTAAATGCTCTTTTTACTTACCAGAGGATTATTGCATGGAAGTAATAATTTGTAATTCGGGTTATTTTAGGGCATTTATCGATTAGCTTAAAACAAACGTTAACATTTTTTAAATCTTAGTAATTTTAGAAAAAAATATACAGGGTGTTTCGAAAAATTAAAGCTTCCACATTTGTATTTTTTTAATGAAAAGCAGGGTGTGAATCCTTAGATGATTTTACGAAGAAAGTTCAAATAAACTTATGATCTGACTGTCCTAACTTTTGATATACAGGGTGTGAAACTTAAAAAAATATATATCTTTTTTTATAATAACTGTGTTATCACTCTACAAATTTTAATAAAATTTGGTACATAGCCACTACACATTGGGGGCATTTTTAAAGTTAAATATTTTTATTATTTTTTCAGTGGCGTTCAAGCGGGATTTTAATTAAATATTTTTTAAAGAAAATCATTGTACGCCACTGCTTTTTTGAAACAAAAATTATTCTTATAATTTCCATTTACTTTTAAGCAAATTTGACATCATGATATTCTTTTGCCCGACGAATAGTTTTTACTTAATAAAATATGAAGCATTTCTCGGCATGTTTATTATATTGTCAAAATTAATAAAAATGCCTTATTGGTGTTTTGGTAAAAGTGGCAAGGTTTATTTTTTTTTAACGCAAGTACCTGCATTTTAAATCTCTAATCTAATATCTCCATATCTCTCTTATCCAACTTCTAAAATTCTGTTATAAAAAATTGGTAGTGGTGCCCCATCGAGACACCACTGGACCCAACAAATTCAATCTAATTAAAGCTTTACAAGCGGTTCATTACATCAGACAAAACAAATTTATTTATTAATCAAGCAAATGAAAATATAAAGTAGCATACCAAATTCGTAGGTCAAAAGAATAACATAATATTAAATTTGCTTAAAAGTAAATGGAAATTGTAAGAATAATTTTTGTTTCAAAAAAGCAGGTGTATATTTAAAGTTAAATCCCGCTCGAACGCCACTGAAAGAAAGATACAAATATTTTACTTTTAAAAATGCCCCTAATGTGTAGTGGCTGTGTACCACAATGTATTAAAAATTTGTAGAGTGGTATCACAGTTATAAAAGATATATATTTTTTTTAAGTTTCACAGCCTGTATCTCAAAATTTAGGACATTTAAAACATAAATTTTTTGAACTTTCTTCGTAAAATCATCTAAGGATTCACACCATGCTTTTCATTAAAAAAACAAATGTGGAGCTTAATTTTTGAAACACCCTGTATTTTTTTTTCTAAAATTGTTCTAAGCTAATCGATAAATGCCCTAAAATATCCTGAATTACAAATTATTACTTCTATGCAATAATTCTCTGGTAAGTAAAAAGAGCATTCAGAAGAAAAAATTATATCTACGCCACTGATGACTTTTTAAAAATGTAAAAACTGTCCTGAGATAAATGTCCGTAGTTTCTAAAATTGTGAAAAAAACAATTAAAATCTTAAATACAGAATATGTGGTGCTCACAGAAACTTTGAGAATTGAAATTTTATCAAAATACAATTTAGTTACATTTGCAGACGCTACTGACGCGTTAATATTTTTTTAGAAATAAAATTCTAATACAGTTTTAAAAGGGTACTTATGTACATTTAAAATTATTAAAAAAAAATTAATCGCTGTGATGAACTGTTAAAGTACAATATGAAAAAAATCAATTTTTGAAAAATAAATTATAACATGAAAAATGGAGCAGATATCAAAATCTGACAAACTTGTTTTTCAAAATGGTCTATTACATAACACTATATAATTAAAAATTAAAAACTATTTTTTTTGTAGAATGTCGCTCTTGACAAAATTTTTGTAAAAACGGACTTTTCTATTACACCCTGTAGAATAAAAAACAAGAGAAAATTTACACAAAGTGAAATTGCCATTTTTTTCCAAAGAAGTTATCCTACAAAACGTTAAAAGCTGCATTTTGCTATTCCATTTTATTTAAAAGAAATAACGATTTGAAATTTACCAAAAAATTTCCAGTTGCAGTTGAATTGAGCAGCAGTTTATATGTTATTTGAAAGCTAATCAGTTGTTTTGTTTTTTATAAGTCCTATCGATATTATTTGTCCTATGATATTATTTTTCTTACTGTAGTTGTATAAAATTGTCATTTAGGGAGTTAAATCCTTACATTACTTTATATTATGTTACGTCTTAAATACTACAACTGGTACCAAAATAAAATTTTCTTTAATTATATGTATGTGAACTGACAGACATGCACGTTAAAAACAAATTCAATGATTATGTCAAGAAATCTCGCTCCAGGGTACCCCAAGCAGGAGAAAAAAATCCGATAAATACTTGTGTTTGTCATGGTAATGCAACCAAAACTACACGTTTGATTGGTCAAAAAATAGGGGTGTAAAATTTCAAATAATTGTGGGTCGCTCCCATCGAATTTCCTGGGTAAGGACTTTAAGTACCGTATATTTTAACCCCTTATAGTAAAAATTTTGAATCAAAACCGTAAAACGAATAATTTTGGATCTATATTGTTATTGCATACACCGTTATTTTTAAAATCTGTACTGTGCATGACCTAGCCTAAAAATTGTCCCGTACCTTGTTTTCGACTAAACCAATAAAATGGAGTCCAAATTCAGGAATATTTCGTGGATTTGTAATTTCATTGACCGTTTATTTAATACATACAAACGTTTATTAATATACAGAACTGTGGTTTTCCAAAACCGCGGAAAACTACCGTTACAAATTGGGTATAGTATGCTCAAATTTTGTAAACTAATTAAAGAAACAGATATCAAATGGGGTATTTTTTTTTAATAAACAGGTTTGTGTTATAACTTTAAAAGCAGTTTATGGAAAAAATATAAGTGCGCAACTAAATTCTACGTAAAAATCCTAAAACTTTGCCACTTACAGATAGTAAGTGCCTAGTCAAATTGACAAAATGTGATAAACACTCTCTATATCCAAAACGAATTAGGTTAGCTATGACTTATGGTACATCATCAAGTGGTTGTGGTCAAAAATTCGCGTCCGATAGCAATGTTTAATTATTTACATGCCACCGAAATTTCTGTCTGACATAAATATCATGCCATAAATGTCAGATGTAAACCTACCATTAATTTCACCTCTAGATTTGTTTCAAAATTAATACAGAGAATCTGCCAAGAGATTTATTTTATCTCTTTTGTTGTAGTTTAAATAAATTATTTATTTAATTTAGAACAAATTTTTATTAGTCTTTTATAAGTTAGAGAGGCTTTGTATTGTATTTTGTTAGGGTAAATTATAAACAAATTGATATTTAATAATAAATTGTGTAAATAATAATAATATTTCATTAAATAGCACAAAATATTTACTATGGCCACAAATGGTGCAACCACTGGCCACAAATGGTGCATCTATAGACCACAATTGGTGTAAAAGGAGGTTAGATTAAATACATTTTTTTTGTACTCAAAGTAAAGTTTAAAGTGTTTAAATCTTTATAATTCAATTACTGATACACTAATAAAGGTATTAATTCATATTTTGTCAGGACATACTTCTTCTTACTTTAATTCTTCATAAAGTTAAAAGATTGCCTAAAGTGTCCACAAACGGTATATTTACCCTATATTTGACTAAACAAAACAAATATCACTTTAATCACTTAAATAAATAAGTTTGATTTTGTAGTTTACTGTAATTCTATCCTAGACACTCGGCAGCGTGTCAAGCCAAGATCAGGGCGCACCAAATGTAATATTAAACAAAATCACTTGGTCACGTCATGTGACCCCTTCATAACTCAAAACTTATTTAACGTAAACACACAAAACTGGATATAAGTACTTAAATTCATTAGGCTCACTAGAAATCCAAATGAAGCTAGCTTAAACTGTTATAAAAGATATGAAGGTCCAAAGGTCGTTAATTTTCCACTGACTGACTGACTGTCGTATAGATCAAAAACCTAACTTACTTCCAGATGACCTAGAAAGATGAAATTTAGAATTTTACCCGATACCTAATGAATGTGTGTAAGCTAAGGAAAAAAGATCTGACAATAATAAAAAGTTTAAAATAGGGGTTTAGGGAAGGGTCTCTAAACAAAAAAGTTTTTGAATTATAGCGTTTGGACTCGTTACAAGTGGATGTTTCAAACTATCCCTAATACAGTACAGAATCTGCCAGTCAATTATAGATATGGGCAATGCGTGGAAAAGAGACAGTCTAACGCGAATACCGGCTTGTAAACGCTGGGTGACTAACAGTGCTTGTTTTGTCATTGCATTACTAATAAAATTGATGCATAAATACTATATCTTAGAGTAAAATTGACAAGTGAAAATTTTAAGATGGCGACTGGGCGCCATCTTGGAAAAAAAAATTAAATGGAAGGGGGTCTTGGGTCACAATATTTTAAAGCTCCGACAAAAGCTTTATATCCCTAGAATACAAAGTCAATATTTTTACCTAATTCAAGGTGGCGGTGCTTTAAAAATTACCTAAATACCTGATTTGGATGGCCATATTTCCGAAACTAATAAAGATAGATTTACTTAATGGGGATACAAATGGACCAAACATTTTAAAAATTTTAATCGTCCTTTTGGGAAAACTGATAAATACAAAATTTTACTTCGATTGGTAATATACAGGGCGAGTTATAACTAAAGATATAAAAAAACACCAAAAGTAAGTTACCTTTATTGTGGCGAGCTTGGTGTAGGGGCTAACGTACTAGCCTCTCACCGCAGCGATCCGGGATCAAATCTCGGTTCCCTCCACCAAAATTTTAATAGCTTGTCACCTCCACAGATGGTAATGGCAAAACCTTTGTGTAGTATTATGCCAATTATAGGTAGTAGTTATTTTAAAAATAACGTCCGTGTTGGCACTACCCCGTTGTCTAAAAGGTGCTGTGAAATGCAAAACTGCATGTTTCAGTGCTTGGATAACGTTGACGGAACAGAATAAAAATTGAGTTAAGTATCTAATAACCACGGTACACTGGTATTTAGGCATAAGCCTTCGTGAGATGTCACAAAAAGATTAAAAAAATTAGGACAAAATTTTATAAGGATTAAAGTAAAATATATTTTTGGTAATTTTACCATTATGCATTAACAGTTTTTGGAATACTTATATTTATAATTAAGAAATTTCCCTTAAATTAGGTCAAAAAAACAGTGGTGTCCGTACAAAAATTTGTGTGTGTTGTTGGTAACGCGCTCGGCGCCACATATACACAGTAAAGTAAATCTACATATAAAACGCAAGAAAAAATATTTAATCTAAATACCTGCCTAGTTTTCTTTACAAAAAGTAATGATAACCCACCAAAAAGATAAATAAAAAAGGTGAGCCAACTTCAATAATAAAATTATGCTTAGGTGTGGGCTTCGCCGCCAAAGAATGGAGATCTAAATGAGTGCCAGGTTCTTTACAAAATCCAAATATGCATTTATAGAAACAATATAACATTATAAACAAGTATGAAACTATATTTCTTTGTTTTATTGGATACTTAAAGAAATTGTTATTTAAAAATGTGAGATCTTACAGTAGGGTAGATTTGACTTGGCCAGTTCTTTTCAGAATCAAAAAAATATCTTAATTAAGATTAACTTAATAAAATGACGAATGTAATTGTCAACGATTTGCAGGTAAAAGGTATGCATGTATTTTATGGCACCGCTTGGACAACGCAGTACTGCAACCACAGACATTATAAGACGCATCTCAATATATTTTCGATTTATATGTTATGGCTCTTAAGGACGCTAAATACTATGTTTAACTTATTCCCTTAGCAAAATAGACGCATTTTAACTCCATAGTGCCTAAAAATTGATAACAAAATTAGACGCATCTCAAAAAAAAACATAGAATCGGATTCGAACCATCTCAATTTCAACGTCATAAGAAAATACTGAGGGAATGGTTTAATTTTTTAAATTTAAATTTTATTTGTTTGATAGATATTTTGCATTTTTGCCTATTTTTACCTTTTTCTATACCGTAAAGATTTTGTATATTATTTTATACATATAAACCTTCCTCTTAAATTACTCTATCTATTAAAAAAAAACGCATCAAAATCCATTGAATAAGGATAAAAAACCTAATACAAAAATTTGGTACTTCCTGAATAATATTTTTTTAATACTAATCATTATTTTGCTATTTTATAGGTGGGTTATGCTATACAAACTAGTTTTCATAAGATTTAACTAGCCCCTATAAAATAGCGCAAATATTGGTTTTGGTGCATGAATAAACAATTCTGTCGTGTATTAAAATCACCTAATAATTTGTTTATGATCAAACAACCTAAATCAATAGATAGTACAACAAAGTAATTTTCAAAGATTTAATTTTAATATTAATGATTTATTTTATTTGGTATACAAGTATCTAGAGTGTCATGGACTTTTGAGCTTTAAACCCTAAATAGATTTAGACTAGAAAAACAGTTTTGTAGTTTTTTTAATACTTTAAGATAAAAAAATACATATTTATGCAATTTTATGACTTGCTTTTATTTAAAAGTTACCATGGGTACGAAATAAGGTAACCGAATAAAAATGTTTATTAGGCAAGAAAATAGCTTATGATGTGTTGTTCTAATTTATTGGACTAATGTACAGGTTGGTTTGTTTTGGTTGGGACTATAGGGTATAGGCTAAATGTAAAAGATAGTGTTTAGTTTAATGGCGCAATCAGATCTACGCTAACTTAATTGGTTTAGAAGATACAGGGTGATTCTTATTATTCAGAAATTTATGGAAAAATTAAAAAAAACTTGAAATAAAAAGTTTTATAATTTTTACTTAGAATTCCGTGGCGTATCTTAAATAAATATTAATGTTTTAATTTCTGAGATATAACCCAAACTTACGTTTTTTAAATAAGACACTCTATATCTAAGTATCTTAAAAAATGTAATTACAATTGCAATTACAATAATATATAAAACTTAATATTTTGCATTGTTTTAAACACCAAATAAACAAATATCTCAAGTAGGTGATAATAATTCTTTGCGCTGGTACTTAATTACAAAATGCTAGTACTTATATCCAGTTTTGTGTGTTTACGTTAAATAAGTTTTGAGTTATGAAGGGGTCATAAGTGACACCAAGTGATTTGTTTAATATTACATTTGGTGCGCCTGACCTTGGCTTGACACGCTGCCGAGTGTCTAGATAGAATTACAGTAAACTACAAAATGAAACTTATTTATTTAACACGATTAAAGTGATATTTGTTTTTAGTCAAATATAGGGTAAATATACCGTTTGTGGACACTTTAGGCAATTTTTTAACTTTTATGAAGAATTAAAGTAAGAAGAAGTATGTCCTGACAAAATATGAATTAATACCTTTATTAGTGTATCAGTAATTGAATTATAAAAATTTGCTCAAATGCTTTTCATTCTGTTTAATGCATTTTTTAAGTAAGCTCGTAATCGAACTACACAGGGTGATCATTTTTGAGTCGGCACTATTGCTAACTTCTTTATTCTTGAAGATACGAAGTTGGTAAGTTAGTAAAGTTGTAGTATTTTCTCCGCTGATTAAACTGCCAACAAAAAAACAATTGAATATCGGGTTTTCGATTTATTCCATGAAATATACCTTTTTTAAATGAAACATCCTTCATATTATATTTCATATCATTTGAAGGATCTATCAAAACCTTTAAAAAAAGTTAATTCAATTTTTAATAGTTTCGGAAAAATGGCTATCCTCAGTAAATTGATAGTAAACTGGCATTTTTTAAATGAGCATTTCGTATATAGCATTACCTTTAAATACATATTTTAAAGAGCCTTAAGAAAATTTCACATTTGATATGTCTATCTCTTATATTTTTAAAAATATGACGATCCCAATCTAAAGGTTATGTTAAATTTTCATTATCTCTACAGCTCCAAGCTGTAAGCACTAACTTTAGTGTCGAAGATAAAATAGACATTATTTCTACTATTTTTGGATTTGAATGGCCATATTCTCAAAAGTATAGGACATATAAGTGTGGTATTTTCTTAAAGCTCTCAAAATACCTTTTAATGGTAATGCAATATACAGGCTGTTTAATTTTAAAAATGTCAATTTACTATCAAATTCCCAAAGATGGTCATATTTTCGAAAATATTAAAAATTGTATATAACACATGGGGACTTCTTTAAATGTCATTTTATAGATCTTTCGAATGATGGTATATTATACAGGGTGCTCTTTAAAAAAAATCAATAAATTGAAAACCCAATATATAATTGTTTTTTTTGTTGGGAGCACGTTAATCAGCGAAAAAAATACTAC
This sequence comes from Listronotus bonariensis, assembly GCA_014170235.1. Taxonomy (NCBI): domain Eukaryota; kingdom Metazoa; phylum Arthropoda; class Insecta; order Coleoptera; family Curculionidae; genus Listronotus; species Listronotus bonariensis. The sequence continues at coordinate 46,209 of JACEGR010003915.1, read as the reverse complement.
AACTTTACTAATTTAACCGACTTTGTATCTCCAATATTAAAGAAGTTACAATTATGCCGAGTTAAAATGATCACCCTGTATAGTGACAATATATTTAGATATAATTATTTGGTATTCCTCTTATGTAATTAAAAAAAAAACTTAAGGCAAATTTCTTATTTATTTTTTAAATTCGCGGTTTAAAACAATAAAAAGATTATCAGGTATACAGGGTGTTTCCCAATTAGGGTAAAAAAATTGGGGGAGTATTGAGCCATTTTTATTAAAAAATACAGGGTGTAAAACTTTTTTGTTATTACATAATGGCTAATAAGAAGTTATGATACTAAATTTAAAAAAGCCCCAATGTTTCTTGTATGGTCCAGGATTATGCAGTTTAGCGGATTTCATTTTTTTTCTGGAAAACTAAGCAAACTACTTAAAAATATAAAGACACAAAAAAGTTGTATTTTGTTTTACCTAGATAAAATATAAAAGTGGCAAAAAAGTCATTGGCGTACATTTTTTGTCAATAGTATTAGCTAAGATGCGTCCTACGCCGCCACTGGTCTCACAAATTAAACTTAGTTTAGGGCTAAATTAACTTCCGATTTTACCAAACACCACAGCCAAATTTTATAAAAATCGGTAAGACATATTTAAGATATTATTAAAACCCTATTTTCTTTGTAAAGTTTACCACTGTGTATCTAAGAAACAAAACAATTCCTGACCTATGTTTATATAAACTTTTTTTTCCATAAAATTGACCCAAAAATATACCCTTAGATTTTTAACCCCAATTAGGTATATTGTTTTAATTGCAAGAAAAAATTATAATAATCAGATACAGGGTGTCCCATGTAAAAAAATGCAGGTTTGGGATATACCTCAGAAATTAAAACATTTATGTTTATTTTAGGTACCTACGTTACTCGATTTTACGTAAAAAGTTATAGAACTTTTGTATTTTAAGTTTCCTTAGTCAGTCAGGTTAAAATAAGATCCAGTCACATTTATCATTAACTTAAAAAAACGAAATGGAATGCTTAAAGTTTTTACCAATATAGCTGGAGCAAAACAAGATGTAAAAATGCCTAAAAATCTATAGTAGGGAAGCCCAAAAGGGGATTTCGGTTATACTACAGCGCGGCAGATTAATATACCGCAGGATACCTTGTAACCGGTTAAATACCTCAAACAAATATGAGCCTTGTATACAGGGCCGATCATAAAAATCACAAATATATCCATTAAGATGGCCGAGGGCGTCAGATTAGGATAGGGTGGGTTAATTACATGCCAAACAGTGTATATTCCACTAACCTGACAATTTAAGAGTGACCTAAGGGTAACAGAGGGCTACAAAGAAAAACGTCCGTGTGGCTATTTTTTTATTTTTTTAAAAAATAATTGAAAGATAACGAAAAATATATAATCCCATACGACCCGAACGATTTCCACAATCCGAAATAATAATAGATTTTTCTTGACATATATAAAAGTCTATAGCCACTTTCCTCACCAATGAAAAGGTATACATATATAACTTTTTCTTTCTTATCATTTAAGCTTTGCAACCCAATAGGTCTCTTTGACGCTCGAGTAAATCCCCATTTAGCATCGTGGGCTCCCCTACAAAAATAAGTGTGCCTGGATAACACATTTTTAAGAAAACCCGAACAGAGACATTGTGACTTGAAGACGAAAGAGAAATCTCCCTTTTTCGATAATAAAGAAAAGAACTTCTTTTCATGTCATCATGTCATTTACCGAGACCTCCCCCAGTAACGAATTTCCTTTATCTCAAAGGATATCAAACTGTGGCTGTACCGGGTCAACCATGAATAACACAATAAACAAGTGTCTTTTAAAGAGGTGTAAAGACGAACTTGTTGACGATAGGGAATTAAAAGCAAAGGAAATATTCGAAGTGGGGTGTGAGTTGTTCCTGTCGCCGTCTGACGAAAGGCAAAAGTGGTGTGCCAGCAGAACAATTTATTATCTATATTTTTATTTTAGACTTATAACTGGGACAACACAAATATTATCTTGTCAACGTTTTACTGGAGCTACGCCATTTTACAGTTTGTTGCTGGGCATTTGTCACATCTATTTGGAACAAAATGGCTACTTTTTTGCAGTATGTTTATGAACTCACTGGCATCAGTTTTGGTAAGTTACATTATTTATAACTTAACACATTTATTGATCTGAGTCAAAATTCCTTAATCAGGCCACTAAAAATCGACTATTTGATTTTAATGTATCTATGAAAATATTTTGGTAGCTATATAGGTTAAAAGTAGAGTAAAGTGCCTTATTAAATAATTAATAATTTTTTTATTAGGCCTAATATTAACTTAAATTTTTCAATAAATCTTCAATTTTGCAGAAATTGCATTAACTCTATTTGCTTGAGAGTTACTCACGATCAAAATATAGTTAGGTACCCTGTACTTTGCGGGGCAGGGCCGTTCCTCAGTTTTGTGTCACCCCGTGCAGAAAAAGGAAATGCCGCTCCCCACTGGTTCAGAATTTTACACAAAAAGGTTTTGATTGCCGAATACCTAGACGGACATACCAACCAACATTACAAATTAGGCAGTTCTTACCCGGTCAATATTATTGACGCAATATATTAAAACATAAAATTTTGTTTTAATATTCGTTCTACCCTTATATTAATTTAGTAAATGTCCAATATTGACACAATCATCTTGACCGTGTAAGGGTTACTTTAGGGGAGTGACATATTAAAAAATGTTTGATGTAATATGTAACACATTATTTTATAATATTTAGCTCTGCCTGGTATCGCCCAACTCGGCATCAGTTTTGGAAGTTGCATTATTTATAACTCAACACATAATATTGATCTAAGTCAAAATTTCTTAAGCAGGCCACTAAAAATCGACTATTTGATTTTAATATATCTATAAAAATATTTTAGTAGCTTTATAGGTTAAAAGTAGAGTAAAGTGCCTTAATAACAAATACTTTTTTATTAGGCCTAATAACATATTAACTTAAATTTTTCAATAAATCTGGTATGTTTTTATAGCAATACAAAGTATGGGCTAACATATTCCTAATATCGGATAGGGTATTTATTATACAGATAACCCTATGAAATGAGCCATAAAGCCAGAATCACACCAAAAATATTAAAATTTAGTTGGTAATAAGGCCTTGGATACCTAAAGATGGTGGTATTCTAGATAAAGCTAAATTACAAATATTTCCTCCCAATATCGGATATTTTATGTAACTATCCGATTTTCTAAAGTGATAATAAAAGAATTTCGGACTTCCATTGTCTTTATTTTAACTATTCACACACTTGAAAACGGGCAGAGATAGGACTGCCCGAAACGTTGTGTTAATAGTTAAAATAAAAGATAACTATCCGATATTAGGTAGATTGTCCTTTATTTAAGGTTTATTTTATATATAAAACAAAGAAACAAAAAGTATTGTGCAATACTGACCCTACACGATGCAATGAAACAATATTGTGCAATAAAAATTAAACTTGTTTAAACTTTTGGTCAATCATTAAGCAATCTTTAATATTAGCCCTAGACGATCAATTTTATTGCACAATAAGTAATATTGTGCAACACAATTGATTGTCTAGGGGACACCTAAGCAAAATTTTATAAATACAAGAAAAGGTTACAGACAAAAAGTTTTACAATATGTAAAAAAAAGTTTATTCTTTTTCTCCTAAATAATTACAATCAATTTTTTTAGATTCCTGTGGCTGCGCAATATATTGGCGCTTATGGCGTAATAATGTGTAGTCTAGTTCAAGGATTATTTCAAGGATTTTTCTTGCCGTGTATGAATGCCATGTTAGGAAGATGGATACCTCCACGAGAAATATCATTGGTAAATAGTCTTGTTTATGCAGGTAAATTAAATCAAAATATTTATTTATTATTTGTAATAAACACGTAACTTTACACTTTTGGGGAAAAAAACCATTTTGCTATTTTGGCTTTATAAAAATAATATGTTATTACTATAATAATATTATTAAATGATATACAGAGTGTTTCTCAATTGTGGTAAAAAAATTAAGGGCAAATTTCTGAGCTTATTCTATAAAACACTAAACTAACTAATAAACATAGGTCCGTTGTTTTCAAGACACAAGGTATAAAACTTTTTTTTAAAGCGTTTCTTTATAGTTGTCTTTACCATTTCTAACTTTTTTTAATGAATTTTGGCAGTGATTTTAACAAAAGTAACTATTGCTTATTAGGCCCTAATTTATTTAAATCTGTATCTAGTAACGCCTCAAGTGATACATAAGCAAGAATTTCTGACAAAAATAATGTTTAATAATATGATTTTTGTGAAATTATTATATATTTACTTAAAATTAAGAAAAATAAAAAAAGTATTTTTATTTTCAATATCTTTATGTAGCTTGCTTATTAAAAAATAAAAATTACACTGAATTGCATATTTCTGAACCATACAAGAAATACTTTTTTTATTATTATTTTGTGTATTTTCTCATAGGCAATTATGTATCAATAATCGTAACTGCTTAATTGAATAACGTTTTCATCTGGTTTAACTAATTTTACTAAGACCAGTGTTTTCAAAATTTATTTTTTTTTATAAATTTATTATAGAGATTTTTTTTTATAGATATAATTAATTAAGCATCTTAAGAACGAACAATTTGCAACCCACAATAATATGAACTTTTTTTATAAAATTTGCTCATGAGCCCAAACTTTTTTTTAACGGAATAAGGAACATACTTTATAAAAGCCTTTTTCTTGGCTTAAAAATATTATCTTATTTATCTTTAATAATCTTGTTAAATTTTTATAGTTTATTTAGCCTTAATTATGTAAATAATTATTTTTTATGTTAACCTCATAAAAAACACAAAGAAAATTAAAAATACATTTATAACATCTACAGCCTACATTAGCAGAAAGATATAATGTCAAAAAAAGTTAAATCGAAAACTTCAGTACGAAAATATAAGTCACAGTTTGGTTTACCAAATTTCCGATAAGAACTTAATTTTGCTTAAAAGTTATTCACGATTAAAATGGGTAAAAATATAGTTAGGTACCCTGTACTTGCGGTGCAGTGCCGTTCCTGAGTTTTTGTGTGAAATGCGGTTTATGCATTTGCTTTCAAAAAGTATTTGTAAAATTTGTATCTAATTCTTACTTTATACAAACCGAAAGTTTCACTGCTGCAGCCAAAAATGTGTTTAAGTAATGCTTTTTAAAGACGCCCTTTTTAAATAAAAGTTAGAACTGGCCCAAGCCAAGTACTCGGGATTATAATTTTTAAATTGAAGCTCAGGAACGCCGACGAACGTGATCTTCGTGGGGCTCTCCAAAAATTCATGCGGGAAGGAGAGAAACTTGTGCTCAGGGGTTTTTGGGCTTTCTTTATTCAAATATGGCATCAGCAAACTCCCCACAGACACATGGTGCACCCTACCCTAAACCTGGACTTCATCTTCAAGAATATTGCTGATTTGAGTGCCAAAAATAACCCGAAAATTATTGTGAGGGCGTTTTGTGAGGCGATGAATCCCAATTTTATGTCAAAAACGAACACCTGACGCACCTGAACCTAGCCCTGAACATAATCCCCGTGGCTTTTTCTGAAAGAATCCAGAAAAACGAACCAAATATCGGTATTTGGAATTTTGGGACGCTGATTCTAAATTTCAAGTCAAAAACGATTATCTGAGCACCTGATGTACCGCAACCTGACCCTGAACGTCGGCTCCGAGGCTTTTCCAGATACGCTCGAAAAAGCTGAAACGGAAATCGTTATAGGGAGGTATAATTGTGTGAAATTGTTGATTCTAGTTTATTTTGTATAGAGAAAAGAAACTTCCATTCTGTTGGGTCCATGGTCACCTAGTCTGCGTGCAGTGACGAATTTCGCGAGTTTTTTGCGATTGTGACTTTAAAACCGTCGCGTCGGAGACGGCGTTTGGGATCAGTTTGCAGTTTACCAGGTGCTCAAGGGTTGTTCTTAACATTCAATTCTAATCCAGCACCCCGAAAAACCCTCCATAACTATTTTCGGTTCGTCTTCTTCGATTATTTCAGAAAAAGCCACGGAGATGACGCCCAGGCTAGGTTTCGGTGCACCAAGTGCTCGTTTTCGACATAAAATTCGGCTTCAGCGCCCTATAAAATGCCCTCACAAAGATTTTTGGGTTGCTTTGATACTTTTGTCAGGAACATTCTCGAAAAGGACGTCCGCGATCAGGTTAGGGTGGGATGTGCGCCGATGCCGTACCTATTTGATTTTGACGACCTAAAAAAACCCCGGGCTAGTTTGTCTTTTTTCACAGGTAAATTTTAGGAGAGTTCCACGAAAATGACGTTCGTCCGCTTTTCTGAGCTCCAGATGTTTAAGTCCTAATTGTGATAAGCGCCATCAAAAATCTCCCAAGTACCCGATTTGGGTCAGTTCTGACTTTTATTTACAAAGGTATTAAATTTTCCAAAGGTTGTTTCAAAAATAAACATCCTAAATACATTTTTGGCTGCAGCAATGAAACCTGCGGATTGCATAAGGATAAAATTAGGTACAAATTTTTGAAAGCGAACGCAAAATACCGCATTTTGATCCGTCCTGTTATAAAACACTGTTGTGCTTCATTCCCTGACTGTACTATCTTTTCACCGTTTAGCACCTTAAGTACACCAGTACTTTTATATTGCAGGTTGTGCACTTGGAATTATACTATCCATGGTAATAACAGGATATCTCTCAGCATCTGACTGGGGATGGCCCGCTGCTTTTTATGCATTTGGTATTTGGGGATTTCTCTGGTGTATATTATGGGTAATTCTAAGCTCAGAGTCTCCAGCGTTACATGGTAGTATTTCAGTAATAGAAAGAAAGTGTATCGAGACCTCACTTAGTCAGCAAGATGATCACTTGGTAAGATTTTCTTAAAAAAAAATTAAATGCTACAATTGGTTATTTTCGATAAGTAATTAAGGCCGCGCTCGTTGCCGCACCGGTGGAATCCGCAGCGTCGATCACCGGAGTTAAGCAACGTGAAGCGGACCAATAACTTGGATGGGTGACCGCCGACCAGGCATCCGGTGCTCGGGGTCAGAGGACAGACCAAGCAGCAATCGTGCAAGTTATGGAATAATTGGCGTGTCAATAAGAAGGATTAAGGTCAAGAAACAATAAGCCTTTAGGGCTGTAGTGCACCACCTAGGGGGCGGTGGTCAGACCTAGGTGAAAGACCCAAAAGGGCAAAATGAAAGTAATCAAGACCTTAGTTTTTAAACCTTCAGCTTTTGGAATTAGCAATGACATGTTAATATTTGGTTTACTAAGCATATTACGTTAGTAAAAGTACTGCTTTTCTTAAATATCTTTAAACCTGCTTAAGCTACATTAACCAATTTGGTTATAAAGTGTTTTGAATATGTGTAATTAAATAGTGATATCGACACGGTTGCCAGATTTCCCAATTTTGTGCTACACGTTTTTTGTACTTTTTTAAATGAAACGCCGTATTTATTTTTATTACATTAAATTGATCGAGTCAAATTTAGTAACTTATAATATTCAAAATTATGTCCGTATCTTAGATGTAATTCACTACACTTTCAGTAAAAATATGTTTGCGAATAAAGGTACCTCTAAAGCCGTTAAAGCTATATTTACAAAATTTTGTATTTGGAGGGTATGCCTGTACTTTGGGCATTTTAAATTAAGAAAATCACTTGAACAAAGAATGTATAATTTTGGTTTAAAAAGTCCGTTACCCTAGTTTCCACAATAAAAAATGAATTTTATTGGTTTAAAAAGTCAATACCCAAGGTTATTTACCAGGTATTTTTCCTAATATGAATTGTCCTTAGTATAATTAATCATTATTATTAGCATTGTTGCCAAATTTTAATAAAAATGCTTTTTGTAATGTCTCGGCAGCAGGTAAATATTATATTTTAAAAATTTACTTAAACTTACTAAAATTGATAGGAACATTTTATTGCAATAAAAATAAGTAAAGCCTTTTATTTAAAATGCTAAAAATATTACGTGTAGCAAAAAACTGTAAAATCTGGCGACAATAATAATATTACTTTTACAAAATTTGTAAATGCTACTAGGAGGTTTTAAAATATTTAAGCGCATCTGTTTTTTTTTACCTAAAATATGGTGTTGTCATATCGTCGTGTTCCGGAGAAAACCACGTTATTCCACATTTTTCAGAAAATATTATTTAAGTGTCATTAATTGGGTATTATAGTAACTGACCTTTATGCATATTACAGAACTTCTTAAAGGAACCATTATAATTTAAATTTTGGGGAAAAAATCTATGTATCTTTAACAAGAGAGAAACAAATACGAAACTTCGTATTTAAATATAATAATTGTTGCATTAAACTATTACCTTTAATTTTTTTTTGTTTTTACTGTAAAATTTCATTATACGGAGTTATGCAAATTTCTTCTAAAGGCGACAATATATTAATTATTTAATTTTGCTTGGGTAATTTATTTGCTATAAAGAAATAAGGAATTCCATTTAACAAGACGAAAAAATAGGTGTAGCACAAAAGTGAAAAAAACTGGCAACAATGCCGATATCAGTGTTAAATTCTTACACATACCAAATTTTATAAATGCAGCCTAAGCTGTTTACAGAATATTTAGAAGTTGCAGTCTTTTAACTAATCCAGAATAATATATTACTAATAGTCTAAGATTCAAATAAGAAGTGGCCTGCACCGGATAAAATTTATTTTATAATAAATATAGTATTTAACTTAAGGTATTGCTACATGGCTACCTAAAAAATTATAGTCAATTTTATATTTAAATTTAAAAAATATTCTCAACATTTTTGACATACCCGGTATAATGGCGATTTTTATTCGTTTTTATACTTTACATGACAGTACTAATATATCACTTAATTTTTCTCTTATCAATTTTATAAATAAAGCTATGGGAAATTGTTTAAATTTACAATTTTATATATTTAAACCTAAACCAAAAAATTATGTATGTGTGTAAGTTGCCATTATACCTACAGGGTATGTAAAACATTTTAAGATTTTTTAAAATTTAAATATAGCCTTGATCATAATTTTTTATGCAACCCTGTAGCAATACCTTTGTTTAAATATTTTATTTAATATAAATGATTTTTCATCTGGAAAACAGATAGGCGCAGGAAGCTTCCTATTCGGACCTTAGAAAATAGTTAACCTTTAACTTTAGGTTCGATAACCCAGAAGGATGCCACCCAATGATTTTTTTTAAATATTAAAAACCTACACTGGTAAGCAAAATATTTAGGTCACCTTGAAATTTTGATTTTCTAAGCATACGTTTGTAAAAATGTACATCATGTTTTTAAAGGGAATGGGCGCTTTATAATACACAGTCAACAAAAGGAATTTTATTTTAAGGACTAGTTTATCATTTTATAAAAATAAATTGTAAATTTAAAGCAATACTTCTTAATTATTTTTTCTTATACACTTATGACAAAGTATTAAATCAATTTAAATTGTTCTAAATTTTTGACTTGCGAGTGTATAGTCATGATTACTTATTTATACCTTAGTTCAGGTTCAGTCAAGTAACAACTTAAAAATGACTATACAGGGTGATTAACCTTAAATCGACACTATTGCTAACTTCTTTATAATTGAAGATACAGAGTCGGTTAGATTAGTGACGTTATGATACCTTATAACTTTGTGTGTAAATGTTTTTGGATCAGCACACAGTCGCATAATATATATTTTTTAATTTGTAGATTGACAAAAAGACTATTCCTTGGAAAGCCATCTTTACTTCGTTACCTTACTGGGCTATTATAATGGCGGCAATAGGGGAATCCTGGGGAACCACCTTCTTAAGTTCTGAGCTTCCTAGTTATTTTAGCTACGCTGTGGGTCTTGACATAAAAGACGTAAGTGTGGGTGTTTTAAAATAAATGCAAAAATTGTTAAGTGATTCCTTGGTACGGGTTTCTAAAAAACAATGGATTTATTGCTACAAAAAAATTAAATGGCCCTAAGCTTCAACAAATATTTTTTTCTCATCCCATACCTACTCTTATTTAAAACTGGCCGACCCGTTCCCACTTCGTTGGGAGTTTATTATATTTTTATCTAAACTTCTGTTTATTTATAATAAAATCTAGCCTATAGCCCTCCTGGCTAAGTGCAAAAAAGTTTTCATCATCGGTTCAGTATTTTTAAAGATTAGCCATTACAAACAAAAAAACAAACTAACCAGAACTTAACCTTTTTATATAATATTACAAAATGATATAAGCAAACCCTAAGTTAAGGTGTATTATACCAAAATTATACATTTTTTAATTTTGAAAATAAGAAAACCAATCACGTCAAAAATTAGTATTTAAAAATTTGCAGAACAAAGTATTTTACATTTATAAACACATAATTTAAATAGGTCAAAGTATTTTTTAATCCCTATTTATAAGTTTCTAAGAGCTAAAGGAAGAACATTTTTTTAGCTGATTGGTTTTGCTGAAAAATTACTTATCAATGCAGGATCGAAAAACAAAACTGGCAAATGCAATTTTTCTATAGTCTTATTTACAACAGAAGATCCAAGTTAACATTTTAATTTATAAATTTTATGCAGTTTTTAATTGTTATATTATTACCAGTGTATTAAAAATTGGTAAAAAAAAGATGGTTAAAGGAATAAATTTGTAGACCATTTAACTGCACATTTATTAATATTTTGATGATGTCTGTATCTTGTTTGATTTTTGAGATATTTTGGAAAAAGTACAAATGTTCGTATTGGAAAAAGTGCTGTATATATATATTTTTTCAATTATTTTAAGAATCTCTTAAAACATCATCCACTTATGTTTTTCTTATGGCGGCCTGTCATGCAGGCGGCCCGAGTTTGATTCTCTGCGGTTGCAGATTTTTTTCAATAAATTAGAAAAAAGCAATGAATTTACTTATTTTTAGTAGATTTGTTCCTCGATATTCATTTATAATAATATTATAAATAAAAAGGTAAAGTTTGTAAATTTAAATGTTTGTTAGGGCTAATTTTTGGAAATACTGAACCGATCATGAAAATTCCTTTACATTCAAAAAGCTACACCATTCAGGAATGTTATAACCTATATTAAATATTTAAACAATTAAAAAAAAAACATTGTTCTTTACACTTATACATTTTGTGCATGTGTTGAAATCACATAGTTATACATTTGTTTTTTTAGAAAACAATACCTAAAAAAATAATTAAATACATTTAGCAAAAAAGCTAATGCCTCAGTTTTTAAGGTGTCACAAATGTTTAGTTTAAGCCTTATTATTATTTTTGAATACATTTATTGTGTTACCCATTTTATACCTTCTTTGTCGTTGCCGTGGTTAAAAATTTAATGCCAAAATTACGGCTAAATGGTCCACAACTTTCCTTATTTAACCATTTTTCTATCTCTTATGGTTTCCAATATCCCAACACATTTCCTACCAATTTGGGATACACGTTAGGCGACACGGTAGACAAAGGATCCCGCTACTTTCTTGTTTAAAACAACCATTTAAAATTCTAGTATTTCTTTTAAATTAAAGAAAGTAAAAAAGAAATTTTAAAATAAAAATTAATTTATTTATAATTGTAATAAAACACTTAAATACTATAATTTTATTTTAAGCACTTATACTAACTTTATCTAAATTATAGTTGTAAATATTTCAGTTAAAACGTTTATTTTATACTATGCCCTAATTTTTATTATATATACAACAAAAATATGTTTTTGCAGAGCAGTATATTTTCAGCACTTCCGACAGTGGGAGCTTTAATTGTCGGTTTATGTTGTGGTCCAATTGCAGCACTTACCATTAACAAAGGGTGTATATCAACGGTAAACTCCAGGCGAATTTTTCATGGATTTGGTAAGTTTATTAAAAGTACTTTTTATTCACTCCACGCATTTTTTTTAATAAATAGGTTCATTGAAAAAATAGCGATAAATTAAAGAGATGAAAAGGAGTAATAGAGTAAGAGCCCGTGAGAGCCAGGCCTTCGTCATTTTGTAAAAGCTAAAAGTTTATCAGTGAATGCTACCAACATAGGTAGAAGCAATGAAGTTTGATTCATAGTGGCTTTGGCAGGTACCAGGTACCAAGGGTTAATTAATTAAAACGTAAATTTCGTAATTTTGTAAAATATGAACTTTATTTATGTTACTTGGGTACATATTAGAAGATATTTCCCCAGTCAGCAAACAGTTTTAACAGTTTCAACCCCTTAGCAGACAAACATTTGTATGTGGCCCCCGTGGTCCGATGAATTTAAATATTTCTGTTATTTAACAAGATATGACAAAAAGTAATATACAAGCTTTAGGATTTTTAAACAGGCATATCATAAAAATATTTTAATGTATACACAGTGTTCCAAAACTTTTTTTTAAACTAACCCTTTCGGGGTCATCCCACCCAGGTCCGACTGTTGCTTCCTAGGTGGTGCACTGCAGCCTTAAGGCTTATTGTATCTTGACGCCTACTCCTTCTTATTTACACACTATTTATTCCATAACTTGGATGGTTGCTGCTTGGTCCGTTCGTTTAACCCCAAGCAGAACGCTGCGTGCCCGGTCATCCATCCAGGTTATAGCCTCGCTCCTCACTGCTTAACACCGGTGATTGACAAGGCCGACCCCAGAAAATGCCTATTTTAAAACGCTACACATTTTATACAAGACGTTTTGTTATATCTTGTTATATAACAGAAACATTGGACTATCTGGTGATTAAGGAAATATCTTCTAATAGGTACCCAAGTAATATATAAAATGAGTTGATCAGAGCATAGTTGACACCAGTTCAGATGCTTTAAACCTGAAAATCTAAAAGAAGTTACGACAGATTAAGTTTTGTTGATTTCTGGATACTAAAAAAATTAAAAAAAAATATTAGTTTATTGCTTTGTAGAAACCTAAATAGGAATATATATTTTTTAATACACTTTTGGAAAAAAAGAACCAGACAAACAAATTTTTGATCAAATTCAATCTTAAATCCCTTTTTGTTTTTTCAACAGATTTTAATTACTTGTTAGTCTAGTTGTAGCTCCTTTTTAATATGGGGGTTGCAAAAAGTTTAATAGAATTAGGTGTTATACAGGGAAGACCCAAATGTTGTATTTTACCGAAATTTTTGAACACGCTGTAGAATAAGTTACCGTTACTAATTTTGACTAGTGTATTGGATTTTAAAGCTCTACCTTTTCTAACTATACCTTCTTTCTATTTATATCAGTGTCTTTACTCTAAAAGATTTTTTTCTTTTTAATAAGACAATAAAACTTGTGTATCCAATGTTAAGTTATAAATTTATGTCTTCCTTAAAATTTTTATTTTTATGAGAAAAATAAATGGTTTGTTAGGTTGATTTCGTAGTTCTTAAGTCAGAAATCAAATTTTTGTTATCTCTTAAGATATACAGAGTATGACAAATAGTAAAATAAATAAAAAAAACACTTTGTATGGTATATCACCAATTAAAACATCTTTTTGGGACCTTTAAACCAATTTATAACTGTAAGTTTTCCCAATATGTTCACAATATAGCATATATTACGACCATCATAATTAAATTGCCTTATTTCTTTAAAAAATGTATTTCCTTTTAGAACACAGATACTGATATACCGTTTGTCCAAAATTGGTGGGGAATGAATCACTATGGGTATTTTAATTTTTTTTTTTTTTTATCTCTGGACAAACCACGAAGGCTAAAAGCCTAAATACTAACGTACCGTGGGTGTCTTAAGCGAGGTAAGAGGGAGTTTGTTGACACGGGGCTTAAATACTTGAAGATTTGGGGGAAGGAAAGACCTCCGCGGGCAGCAGCTTCCACAACCTAGAAACTCTAGGGATAAAAGAACGAACAAAGTGGGAAGTTCGGGGCCTGTCCAGTTGGACCGTATAGGGATGCATACGCGCGGAACCACGAGTTTCTCTGTTGGGAACCGTAAGTGGAGGAACTATACTGGACAATTCTTCAGAGCAGAAGCCATGGAAGTACCTATAAAAAGCGATAAATCCCCCACAGCCCGACGATGTGCAAGAGAGGGAAGCCTTTCTGTAAGTGAAGGATCATTAATGAGACGAATAGCTCTTCTTTGAATAGAATCAAGAATGCTTAGGGTTGTGGGGGACGCCATGCCCCAGATATGAGAATAATATTCCAAGGGAGGTCGGATTTGGGACACATATAAAGTGTATAAATTAGAAGGGGAAAAATACTTTTGGCTTGAAAGAGAAATCCAAGCTTTTTGAAGCTGACGTGGTTATAGATACAATGTGTTTATGCCTGTTAAGGTTACTTTCAAATGTGACGCCCACAAGATTAAAGGTGTCTTTGCTCTGTAAAACTTGGCCGCTCATAAGTAGAGGATGAGTATTTGATGACTCTTTTCGCGACAAGGAACATGATTGTGTTTTGGATGCATTAAAATGGACGAGATTTTTAGCGCCCCAATCCAATATTAAATTAAGATCCTGCGTGTGTCCAAAATCGTCAAAATTAATTTTTTGTCCGAGTTGGCCATGACTGCGAAAGCCATTACCGATAAAAACAATTGAGGGGTTTCTCACAAAAACTGAACAAGTCCAAATTAACTGATTTTGGGATTATGGCGGAAAATTGCTCTCTATTTGTTTGTACACGTCCTAAGAATATTAGATTACATAAAAACCAAACATGTCACAGAAATTTTATGGGTACTGTATTATTTTTTCCATCCATCCATTCCCAGAAGATAACAAGTCCACAACAATTTCCCGCCATAATCCCATAATCGGTAAATTGCGACTTGTTCGGTTTTTGTGAGAAATCCCCCAATTGCTATTCAATTCCCAATACGGACCTAGTTATGTTGGAAAAGGTAGTGCAAATTGATTTTAAACTTTTAAAAACTTATGTAGGTACCCAAACAAAGATGAATATTTAGCTTGTATGCACTTAAATTATGTCTTCAGTATATGTATCATGTAAAATATGTCTTAAGTATATAATATAATAATAATAATATAACAGTAAACTTTCCATTAGAAATGTGTGTATGTGCTCAGAAACATTTTTTATAACCCATAACATTACACACAAGAATAAAATTCGTCATGTCTTTTAATTGGCACAAACATAGTTGAAACCCAAAATTTCACTGTGAAAAAGCAATGTTCTCTACATTTATTACCATCCCTACTGTTAAAAGCTAATCAAAGCATATTTTTGCTATTTTTTTACTTAATAATAACCATAGTTTAAAAATATATTTAAAAAAGTTTAACTCTTTGATGGCAGCTCATGTATTATAAAAATCAGGTTATCTTACAATCTGCAAAATATTTTTGAATGTTTGTTTGTATTATAATTTATATATATTTTTTTAAACCAATATTTTGTTTGGTTTTGCTTAAAACACCATATGCAATTTTAATTAGTACCTATTAAGAATAAGTGGAGAGGACATTGTTTTTTTAGGGACTAGTATGTAAGTATAATTTGGTTTTATAATTGTGTTTGTGACAATTTGGAGAATATGAATAAGTTTTCGTATGTTAAACATAATAAAAAAATATTTTTAAGCACACAAACGTATTTATAGTAAAAAGGTTACAGCTTGATATTGTAATTAAATATTTTGTGCCGAAGCACATAAGGCGAACATCCATATTTATTTGGGTACATAAGTTGATTAAAGTTAAAAATAAACCTGGCTTACCTTTCCTAACATAGGTTCTTATTGGAAAATAAATGGCAATTGTTTCTAGAGCTAATGGCTTCCGCAGTCAGGGCCAACTCGGACAAAAAATTAATGTTGACGATTTTTGAGATAAAAAGCAAAAGTACCTATAAAGTGCTGTGCATCATTTTAAAGAAAAAAAAACATTTTTTAAAAGGTACAAGAAAACAAAATGGCCTCGATAAGAAAAATGAAAGTTAAGGATGGTATCTCAAAACCGAAACGTTGAAATTAAAATCGGGATACAGAAAGGCATTACACTTAAAAAGTTGCCCCAATAATGTTTTTACAGATTCCAAAATTATTTGAAATAAAAAAACTACAGCACTTATTTTAAAATACACATCCTTGGCTTTTTTTTTAACTTTAAAAACCAAACAAAATACAGCGGTCGTCAGAACGGCATTAGATAAACCATTAAACGGCCCACAACTTCCCCCATTTAACCATCTTTTTATCTCTTATAGTTTCCAATATTCCAATACATTTCCTACCAATTTTGGACACACTGTAAATAAAAAAGAATTGTTAAGAGGAATGGGTCTTTAAAATTCACTACAGAGGTTAAAAATTGTGACGTTAAATCGAACAGCGTGTTCAAAAATTTGGGCAAAATGAAACATTTGGCTCTCTCCTGTATACCACCTAATTCTATTAAACTTTTTAAAATCCCCATATTAAATAATAATCTTGATGGATAAAGCTACAGCTAACCCAAACAGTAATTAAAATCTGTCAAAAAATTAAGAAGTTATTATTTAAGATTAAATTTAAACAAAAATTTTTTGATTCGTTTTTTTGTCCAAAAGTGTAATTTACAGAACAAATATCCTTTTTTTTTATCACGACAACTATATGATGAGTACTAAAAGCACTGGAATCATATATTTGGCCATTTCTTACATTGTGCATAAAAAAATACTTCCAGGTAATTCCAATCTATTATTTTCTACATTACCATAAATAAAATGGGAAATAGATAGATTTATAACTGTTGTCCTGGTTTTAAAAAATTAAAATGTCTCTACTGATAAATAATTAACACAGTCAAAAGCCTTGGTAAGATTAAACAGCCTTGCACAATGAGTAAAGTTATTATACTTTCTTTTTATTTTTGGTACATTTCAGGAATGTTTTCGCTAGCTTTTGGTTTAGTTATTTTGCCATATATTGAAGATAAAATAACTGCTGTGGGACTTCTAACAGCTTCCGTCAGTGCTGCTTCGGTAGTAGTTCTTGGACATCTTGTAAATCAGATTGACATATCCCCAAGGTATGCAGGCGTTTTGTTTGGCATATCCAATGGTACTGGGCAACTCGTAGCTATTTTTGCTCCCGTTTTAGCTCATTTTGTTATACCGGATGCCGTAAGTAGCAAATGTTTTTTTTTGTAAAACAATGTTTTTTTGTTTTAAGTTTGGCATTAGTTTACATAGAGTGTTTCAACCCTATTTATACAAAAAATAGCTCTGTTTTTATAAATGATACAAAAGAAACCTAAAAATTTCTTTTCTGCTGGAAACCTATTAGATCGATGCCGTAGTAGCGCCTAAGGTGATAGTAAAGTACCAGAAGAGCGTCGTTGTGTCGATGGATGTAGCTATTGACAGCATACATTGGATATGGACAATAAGTGCATTAAAGATTTGTTCTGTATTGGTTTGGCGGATTCATTTAAATGGAGAAGTAAAAATCGACGTTTTGGTGGCAAGTCCGCCACCGTTGTCAAGATAAATTGAATAAAAAATAAAAAACTAACTATTATTTGGAGAGTATCAAAATAGTTTTTTACGTGGTGCCAAGAAAACGGTCTCTTGCTCAACGCAAACAAGTCGGTTGCTGTTCAATTTTATAAAAACACGATAAAAACCCACGAAGTGCATTTATAAAACCAAATCATAATACTATTAAAAATGAGGAAAATACGAATTTTCTTGGTTTAAACATAGAAAATAATCTCTCGTGGGACTTACATATAGAACAATTGGCTTGCAGTTTGGCAACATCGTGTTTTGTGGTAAATAATCTCAGTAAACAGGTAAACAAACAGGTAGTACTACGATACATTATTGCATGTGTCCAAAGCAGACTGGCATATGGAATAACTGCTTGGGGCTCTTTATCAGGGGTAAATAGATTGTTGGTTCTACAAAAGCGTATGCTTAGATACTACTCCTCTGTTTAAGAAATATAGAGTTATGACTGTATATTCACTTTATTTCTATAAAATTCTGATTTTGTATAAATAATATTATATATTTTTATATTATAAAATAAAATTCGCGTTTTAATGTTGAAATGGAAACAAGGTACCCCCGCAATCTCAGTATTATACACATAACACTGCATTATTTGAAAATAGTTCTTTATTTGTGACAGTTAAGGCATTCAACAGGCTACCAGAGAAAATAAAATCTATAAAAAAATTTAACCAATTTAAGTCCGTTATTAAGGATATTTTAACCTTTTATTTTCTTTATTTCCCTGGTGTCTTGATAGGTCTTTTTGTTTTTCATACAGTTTATTTACTGTTTGTCTCTTTATAAAGTTTATTAACTTGTACTGTATATGTTCTTTTCAGTTTATGTAGTTATATTAGTTTTTAAAATATTTATTTTTAGATTAAGTTTTATAATGACTCATGCTTTGTTCCTTCAAGAAACCTTTGTATTGAAGGATTAAAATAAATAAATATATATAAAATTATAAACCTAATTATTACTTAATTTTTAAATATTAATTTTTTATTCAATTTATCTTGAAAACGGTGGCAGACATGCCACCAAAACGTCGATTTTTACTTCTGCATTTACTTGTTTTAATTTTTTTGGTTTTTTAGTATTTTTAATTTATTTTCTGGCGTGTACCCAAATAACTACTATCAGACAATAAGTTCATAAGAGTTTCGAGTTGCTATCGACAGGCTCGACATGCGGTGTCAAAAGTAAAAACGTTGGAGAACTGGTACACCAATGTGTTTATCACCCCATCTTGGCATTCTAGTAAGAACTCTTTGGTCTCAGACTTAAGCTCGGTGGATTTATAAAACCCAATCGTAAGCTTTCGAGATAGATCAAGTCTATCAATATTTCTGTAGAAGACTCCGTGCTGGGACTTATTGATGTGATCTTCTAAGAGCATTAGTTATTCGGGTCTTTTAACTGAAACTGTTAAAGCTCTAGACCCCAGTTTTATAAGCCATTTGTCGTCATTAGGATCTATAATAAATTTAAGACCGAATTTCTCTGCGGCCCGTTCGGCTTTCTTAAACATAAATGCTTCAACATTTGCCATCTCATGTTCTCTTACTAACTGCAGCAATGGATCCGTGCTTTTGGCAAACTGACAAGCAAGAGTCAAAACCAAACAATCATGCATATACTTCAAGCTTAAAAGCCGCGACCTCCATGATGGCGTTGGAGGTAAGTACGGGAGATTGATGAGCGTGGTTGGATGCTACAGTACAGATGCAGCATTTTTCGTGTGCTAATGTCCAGTTCACGCAACTCTTCTCGCGTCCACTTAACTACACCAAATAAATAAGGCACTACATGAATTGCTAGCATATTAGTTGCAGCAACTGATCTAGTCCAGATAGTTCGGACTTTCATATTTTCTTTAAGCGTTTCCTCGTATCGTATTATATTATTATTATTATTTTAATTTAGTTTTGATATAACCAATCCATAAATCATTTTTTACATTTTTTAGACTAACAAAAGACAATGGAGAACCATGTTTATCTTATCAGGAGCGATTGCGACTTTTACAGCTATTTTCTTTATTATTTTCTGTTCTGGTGAAAGACAATGGTGGGATGATGTCGATCAAGACAAGTTAAGAAGTAAAAAAGGACATGGCTGCTCTCTAGATAGTAAAACAAATAGAATTAATAATGTTTAGATATTTTTAAATTTAAATATATTTTGTATTATGTGTTTTGGTTTTTATTATGGAATTTATTTAAAAAAATATGAGTACGTTAGCAGTACTTTTACTTGAAGGTCTCATGCTATAAAACTTGTGACGGGTAAATTAAAGATATTTTTTTATAATTTAAAAATCACAACCTATAGCCTGTAAAAAAGTTACAAAATATTGACCGTATTCATGGGCGTCGCCAGGATATTCCAATTATTTTATCTAAAGTAAGAACATGGGCCCCACACCTATAAATTTGGTGTGGGGCCTACTAACCAGATGCTATTGATGCTAAGAAGGACACTTTAATAAAAAACAATTTAGAGTTTTGTTTCCCCCTCCCCCCGTTAAAAAAAAACAAGTTTAAGAAGTGAATCCTCTGTTTGTATTTTGTTTCGTTAATTTTATTTAATTTTATCAAAAAACTTAGATTTTTTAGGGGGACCAACCAAAAATCATCTTAATTTGCAAATTCCAAAATAAAAATTTTCTTAACCAAAGTGTCTCTTTTATCATTAATAGTATCTGGTATAAATTTGGTGTGGGTCCCATGTCTCAGTTTTTTGATAAACTTAATTTAAAAATTCTAGCGACGCCTATGACCGTATTTGTAAATTGTTATAAGCCATTATGACCAATCAATAACAATCATAAAAGAGATTATTTTTTAATAATCACTTTATTAATTTAGATTTCCGAAAATAAGCTTCAAAAAAACCTTAACTTTTTTTGGGTTTATTAAACCTCAGATTTTCTGATCCATATAGCAGAAAAAAAACAATAATTTTTCAAAGCTTCAAAATACATAGAGCTAATTATATAAGTTGTAACCCAAATTATGTTTAAAAAACCAGAAAAGTTGGAAAAATCTCATTTCATCCATGCTAAATAGTTAATTGCAAATTTATTTTTGTACCAAATTAAAAGTTATTACTTTGAACATTATGTTTAAACACAATTTTGATAATGTTTGTTCTGTATTGTATGGATTGGACAATTTTTATTAAGGATTTTAACCTTTTAAAGCAAATAAAAACAGTCCTAATAGTAAAAGAATTTGGGGTATACCTTCTTTTTATTTTAATTATTTACACAACCTTTTGGACCATGGAGGCCGGGAGGGCGTGCAAGTGCAATGGATAGTGACAGAAAGGTATAAAAAAGTACGTTCTGTTAGGTAAAGATCAAGTTTTCTATGCTTTTTAAAAGTTTTTGCATCCCCCCTTGCTTTAATATGTAAACGGCGCAGTATAGAAAAAATATAGCAGAATATGTAGGCAAATGTAGTTTTTAGGAGGTGAGACTTTTTTTGTTCTTAAACTATTTTTGGGGTCTGTATATAAAAATTAAATAAATATATTTTTTTTGATGAGTTAAAGCCCTTATTAAACCGACTTCAAAAACAGGAGGAGGTTATATGTTCAACACCTATTTCTCCCTCAATTGTAGAACGATTTGATTTTTTTTTCGAAAGAGTGCACTTTCGTGGTGGTCCCATAAAAAACCCAGTTAGGATCACAAATGCTGAATGTTTAAATAATCAAGGTAAAAAATGTAATGTCAAAATATTTTTTATATACGAATACCTAGGTTTATTTTTCTTTAACTTGTGTAAGACAGACTTTTCTTCTTAAGTTTTGCTTAAAAGTAAACAGAAATCGTCTTGCTGTCGATAGCAACCTGATGATAGCTCTGCGTTACCTTTCCACGCATTATTATAAGCTGTCCAAGAGCGTTTTGAAGTGGCACGAGGTGTATACCTACGTTTTTATTTTATTTCACTATATTTTATCTTTACTTTTTTTAATACAAACTAAATAAAAAAAAACACAATAAAGCACCTTTCTATGGGTAAGTTTTTGATGTTATCATTGTTTATATTTACATTTGCGCAATTTAATAAACCTTAACAATATTTGACGCTTAATAATATTTATTTGAAAGTAGATATTCTAAGTGTAATTTCATATTTAAATTAGGATTGCAGCAAAAAGTGGGTCTCAAAATATATGCTTTTGACAGTTCTTATCTCTTTTTGTTTGTTGATGGTAAAATTTTAAAACATGGTATCTTGAAAAAAAACAATCTAATTGTTTCCAAATATCTGACATTAAAACAAACAAAAGTTATTTACTATGTTGTTCTTTTTATCATTTAAGTTTTTAATTTTTCTCTCTAATATTAAAGATAAAAAGAACTTAAACTTTTTAAATTACAAATTTGCTATGAGCAGTAAGTTTTATTTTATTAACCCTAAGCGAAACTATTTGACAGTGACCAAAAAATATTAACTTTACTAATTATAATAGTCCTCAACCAATTGTCAGTTGTTCGCTTTTGCCTTGTGACGTGCATTGTTCGAACGTACAAATAAATTAAAACGTATGAAGAAGAAGTTCTCACATTAGTCGTAGACAATGGTTCCGGGATATGCAATGCCGGTTTCGCCGGGGAAGATTCTCCTCGCGCAGTATTCCCTTCAATCGTCGGTCGCCCAGGTCGTCGTGATTGGCCGCCCATTGTGGTTGGCTCCTATGTAGGTGAAGAAGACCAGAGCAGACAACGAGTGCTTACTTTAAAATATCCTATTCAACTTGGTATTTTTACGAACTGTGATGATATGAAACAGATCTGGCATCACACTTTCCACAATGAACTTCGTCTTGCTCCAGACGAACACCCCGACTTATTCACAGAAGATCCATTGAACCCCAAGGTCAAGAGAGAAAAGATGACCCAAATCATGTTTGAAACTTTCAATACACCCAGGATATATGAAGCCGTCCCAGCTGTACTGTCTCTTTTTTCTTCTGGTCGTACTACTGGTGTTGTATATGAGTCAGGAGATGATGTTTCATACACAGTCCCCGTCTATGAAAGGTATGCTATTCACCATGCCATCCACCGTTTGGACTTGGCCGGTAGTGACTTGACCGACTACCTCATGAAAATCTTAACTGAGCGTGGATACTCATTCACTACCACAGCCGAAAGAGAAATCGTTCGTAACATCAAAGAAAAACTCTGCTACGTAGTTTTAGACTTTGAACAAGAAATAGCCACTGCCACTAGCCGGAGCTTACTGGAAAAAGTTACGAACCTCCCGACGGTCAACTCATCACCGTCGGAAACGAGAGGTTCTGTTCTCCTGAAGCCTTGTTCCAGCCTTCCTTCTTGGGTATGCAAGTCAATGGTATTTATAAAATTACATACAACTCCATCAGGACGTGCGACGAAGACATCAGAAAATACTTGTTCGCCAACATTGTCCTTTCTGGAGGTACTACCATATACCCAGGTATCAGTGACCGTATGCAGAAAGAAATTTCGTCCTTGCCCCCACAACATGAATATCAAGGTTATAGCACCCCCAGACAGAAAATACTCCGTATGGATCGGAGGATCCATTCTTGCTTCGCTATCCACCATTCACCAGATGTGGATGTCAAAACAAGAATATGATGAAATCGGCCTATCCATTGTTCACAGGAAGTGTTTCCAATTTTGTTTATATCTGTATTTCTATATTTTTTATATTGCCTTTATTTCTTACTTTATGCATTTTATTTATTTATTTATAAATGTACACTACAGAATAAAAACATTCTAAACGGCACAAGCTAAAGTTAAAAGATTTAAAATATAAATATAAAGAAAACATATGAACATAGCCTAAACTTGAACAATTAAAGAACAAATAAAAACAAATTATGTAATATGACTATTTAGCATACGTTTAAGTGATGATAATCTTAAATTAAGAATGTCCAGATTAGCATAGAAAGTGTTATAATTGTGCACCATTCGGTCAATAAACGCGCACTGTCCATAGTTAGTTCTATGTGTGTTTTCGAAGAACAGCTGAGAACGCCTTGTACGTCTTGTTGGTACCAGAAAGTATATTAATCCCAGAAGTTCGCCGCTATCGATTAAACCATTAATAAGTTTAAATAGAAAAAATAAAAGAGCGTTGTTACGACGAACCTCCAGAGATTTAAAACCACAGAGTAAAAGTCTGGTTTCGTATGGAACATCTTGGTAAGGTAAATGGAATCTGAATATAAATATTTAACAAATTTGTTTTGAACCCTTTCGAGTCTAACAATATGACATCTGTAGCGGGGTGTCCAAATGACCGAACAATACTCCAAGACGCTACGAACCAGACAATTATATAAACATGTAAGCGCCTTTGTATCGTTTATATTGCCTTGTGACCCTTTTTGGGATCCAAGCATTTTGAGGCTCTTGGAGATGATGTTATCCACATGCATATTGAAGTTTAGATCCCTATCGAAGAGGACACCAAGATCATTGAAGTAGGTCACTTTTTCTATGTTATCGGTTTTAATGGAATATGTTACGTTGACAGGATTGTGACATTTATAGAAGCTAATAGTTTTATATTTGGACACGTTAATATTTAAGCAATTGAAATCAGATTAGATAGATTTTAATATACTAAGCCAAAGTATAATAAAGGTCGTTATGTTTCTGTAAGTTAGATTTGTTATTATAATTATACAGGGTGTCCGGAAGATGTGTAGTCAAAAATAATAGATAGGGGTAATAGAGTGAGCCAAAATAATGTTAGTACTTATAAAAAAACTTTATCGCACTTTAGGAGATATTCCTTTAAAGTTAATATAAAAACCTATTTTACTTTATGTGGGCTACTAAATAACCGCATAGTATTGCTTCTTTCCATGGGTAAATGGTTGCTCAGTAAGTCAAAATTAAACAGGGTGCGACGATGTTTTTCATTTAATGTATGCATTTTTAACACAGGTAACAAAACCGATATTTATTTTTACCGTTATTTTCCTCTATTATTTTTACACAAAAGGTATACCTTATTTAAAGCGTTATCTTGGTCCATTTTTCATAAAATAGCATTTTAAGTCCAGACATACAGCACTTTGTAAGTAAATTGTTAAAAAGAGTTTTTTACTGTACTGTAAAGTTAAAGGGGCTGACAAACACCATTTTTAATAGTTTTACCAAAATTTTAAAAATTTTACTAAAAATTGAAATTTTTATTACACACAAAATGTTGGTATGTCTGAATCTAAAATGCAATTTTATCGAAAACGGTCCAAGATATAGATTTAAATATGGTATACCTTTTTTGTACAAAAATAATGAAAAAATTAAACGGTCAAAGCAAAATGTCGGTTTTGTCACCTGAGTAAAAAATGCATACATTAAATGAAAAAGAAAATCGTCGCAACCAGTATAATTGCGACTTACTGAACAGCCGTTTACCTATGGAAAGAGGCAGTACTATGAGGTTATTTAGTAGCCCAAATATCATTGGTACTGTGGCAACAGTTCAAAAGGTATAATTGAAATAGTTTTTTTTATACCAACTTTGAAGGTCCGTATCTTCCTAACGAGAAAGAGGCGCCATCCTGTACAGAGTTTCTTTTTATCTTTGGACAATCTACGAAGGCTAAAAGCCTAAATACTAACGTACTGTGGGTGTCTTAAGCGAGGTAAGAGGAAGTGTGTTGACACAGGACTTAAATACTTGAAAAAATGGGAAGGGGGGAAGAAACTCTAGGGATAAAAGAACGAACAAAGTGGGAAGTTCGGGGCCTAGAGTATTCCATATAAGAGAAAAAACAAAATATCGTCATTGTAATTCGCAAAGTGCGTAACTCCATTTTAAGAAATTTTAGATAATTTTTTTGGCAGAATTTTACAGTGATGTGTGGTAGAATATAGTAAAAAATAATTTATTATAAAAGAAAATATATATATTATAATCTTTCACAATAAATTATTTTTTACTATATGCTTCCATAAATCAATGTAAAATTCTTCTTAAAAATGCTTTAAAAATGGAGCTACGCACTTTGCGAATTATATATGTTCTGACTTTCTATAAATGTTATTAAATGGAACACCCTTTATATTATAACATATTTGCTTTCTATGGTCAATTCTAAGTGTGTTTTTAAGGGTACTGTATGACTATCTTATGTTTTTTAATTATTGACGCTAAATCAGTCACATTTTCGAGCTTGTATAATTTTAATAAATAAGTATCAATATAAAATGCAGGTAACGCAGGTGATACTTTAAAATCATTAAAGTTATTACCTACTGGCAGATGTTATTATTTTAGTTTTTACTAATATTAAATCTACTAATAGGTAAAAAATTTAATGACTTTGAAGTAGGAGGTGATGAACTGTATTACCTTTATTTAATATTAATATATTTAAATAGTAAATATTATCTTTTTAAGCGTCATTAATTTAAAATAGTTAAAGATTGACTTAAAGAAGCCTGTTTGAAAAACACATTTTACTTATTTTATTAGTAGATGCCGCAGTCCGGCTGTTTTGCTTATCAAAACTAATAAAAACCGTCGAAAAATGGTTAAAGTTAACCTTGCCTTAACAATTATATTTGTTTTTTTGTTTGATATTATTTTTCTATTGATGAAATAACAAAAGTAAATCTTGGAGACACGTTTGACACCTACAAAGATTTTGTAAAAGCTCTTTAAGTTTTTAAAATAAAAATGTACATCTTTTTGGAAAAGAAAAAAACTGATCGTTTCATAGCACTAAAACTAAAGTATTACCAATTAAAGTATGTATGTATTGTGGGTGGAACAAACTTAAAAATCACAGGAAAAGTAAAAAGTTACTAGGTAAATAATTTATAAACACTGCATAGTCCTTCAATCATATTATTTAAATTAAAGAAAAATCTTAATTCAAGTAAGCCCAATAGCTTCGGGGTTGTGAGTGTAGACAGGGAAGTCACAGTTTCCGAGTTCGAATTCCTTGTACCTTACTAAGTTTTTTTCCTTATATTTTCTTTATAAATTTTTATACATGTTTTCTTATTTTTATTTTCTATTGTTTTTAATCTAGTATTTAGACAAATAATTTGTCACTTTTTAAGAATTTTCTGTTATATGTAATTGCTGACTGTCATGCTGCCGTCCTGATAAGTTGTTTCTTTGCCTTTCTTGTCTGACATTATTTTTTTGAAGTGTTTTTTGATGTTGTTAAATATTGGGTCCAAGTGAGAAAACAGTATTGTAATGTGTCTTTTTTAATTAAAGGCCCTTGGTAAAGTGGCAATCCAACCACGAAAAATAGGGATAAATACAATAGTGGTTTTATTTGCCTGTCCCCATCCCACTATACCTCCTACTCTATTTTTTTCCCAAATGTGCTATAAACGAAACTAGAACTTAATCAATAAAACCCCAAGAAAGCTAAACGCTTATGGCAGAGCAGAATAAATAATTATTAAGGTTAGGTAAACTTTAACTATTATTCGACGGTTTTAAAGTTTTTGCAAGCAAAACCGCCGGACGGCGGCATTTACCGATAAAATAAGTAAAAACCGCCGTTAATTACAAATTTATTTACATTTTTGTCGGTTTTTATATACGTAAATAGATAAACTGCGGGACGGCAGTTTTCTTCTTATAATTGTTGATAGCACCTTTTTTTACTTGGTATCGTGACCACAAAAATGTTTATATCAAAGAGTAGTTTAAGTGACCCAAAATTTACCCGATCTCGATATCTGGTCCCATTCAATAGTTAAAGTTTGTAAGAATTGAAAAATCCCCACCGTATAATCAATTACCTTATACAGGGTGTAATTTAATTATTGACTAAAAATACAGGGGGTGATTTCTTACCTCAGCTCACAAAGAAAAGTTTATATGAACATATGTCCTAAACATCTTTCCTTTAAAGTTACAGGGTGTTAAAGTTTTTAAAAATATATCGTTTTCTTATCATAACTTTATAACTCTTTAAAATATTTTTATAAAATCTATCATGCACCTAGAAGGCACCAAGAGGCTTTTTTGATGTGGATTTTTAAAAATTATTTCTACCAGTGGTGTCCGTGAAAAATATAAACTGAAAAACTTTCAACAAAATATGGTACGGCATTGGTTTTTAAAAAGCAATTATTTTTAAAATTCCCATCTA
Organism: Listronotus bonariensis; assembly: GCA_014170235.1. Taxonomy (NCBI): domain Eukaryota; kingdom Metazoa; phylum Arthropoda; class Insecta; order Coleoptera; family Curculionidae; genus Listronotus; species Listronotus bonariensis. The sequence continues at coordinate 18,523 of JACEGR010003915.1, read as the reverse complement.
TTTTAGTTCAAGTTTGATCTTTTAAACTTTCTTTGTCGGATGCACCGTTGTTGCGTAAAAAATTAAAAACAATTTTTGATGCACTTCTGGTACAGCGAAATTATTTTAAACTAGGCTGGTGCCCTATTTTTGTTTTTTTTGCAAAAACAGTGCATCAGACAAAAAAATAAAGATCAAATTTGTTGCAAAATAAATGAGGAGTTAAAAAATGGTTTTAATTTATGAAAAAAGCAATGGCATAACATATTTTATTTTGAAAAAATTTCATTATTCATCCCATGAATCCCGGATTCACTAGTAAAAATATTTTAAAATATTCTATGTTAAAAAAATCCTGTTGATACTTAGTAGGTTATTGTCAAACTTCATAAAAATATTTTTAACAGTTCTTAAGATATGATAAAAAACGTTTTTCTTCTTAAAACTTTAACACCCTGTAGCTCAAAAGTTAGGAGGTTTAAGACATATGCTCATGAACTTTTCTTCCTAATAAATAATACCTTGTATTTTTAGCCATCAATTAAATTACACGCTGTAGATTTTTAATAATTTTAGATTTGGTATTAAATCTGGTTAACCAAGTAGAAGTACATTTCTTTAATAAAAAGTATTTCTGACGTGAAACGAAGTCAGTATTTAATTGTTTACTAATTATCTACATACCAAAGCACAAGTTAGTTGATTTTATAATTATGGGATTAAAGGTTACTTTTTAATGTTTAAGTTTTTATATTTACCAACTATTTATTTAAATATTTTCCTGATTTCATATTAATTTGATGGTAACCGCGTAACAGTGCAGTTGTGTTAGTTAATAAAAAATTACAAGAAAAAAATAAGAGACCTGTTAACAACCCTAATAGCAAATTTGTATTCACTAATTGTTTGGCATTGAATACAAACAAAAAGAAGTTTTTTTATTGATTTCTTTAAAATGGATTAGGAAATAATATTTAATAGAGTAGGCAGGGCCGTATTATCCATTAGCCTAGGGCGCCATGAAAAAATAGGCGCCAGACAGGGGTGTAATAGACGCTAGACAGGGGAGTTTTTTTTAAGTTTCGGTTTAGTGGGAATTTTTGGTGACTAATTTCTCTGTGTATTAGGTGCTTTGGAATGAAATAGGAAGGCGTGAAAAGAAGGGAATGGGCCTTTTTTCTGCTCTTCAAATTTTTTTTTTTAATAGAAAATAGGCGCTTGGGAAATTCTAGCCTAGGTCGCCTCAAACAGTTAATACGGCCCTGAGAGTAGGAATACCTGACTGTAAAAAAAACATGCCTTACGGCAAACTATTGGTATTCTTTTGTTAACTGTATCATAACGATGTAACAAAAAACAATTTCCGACTAAAACAATCCGTTAGGGGTGAAGGGAGAGGGGTGTTTTAAATGCTTTTTTGCAATTACAAGCTAAACTAAAAAAAAGTAAAAGTTCTCGACTATAAAAAAACCTGCAACTTATGTAATAACGATTTTTCCCTAACTCCCCCTGACCTCAAAAATTTTTGAGAAATGTAGTGAAAACTAATTTTCGGTTTTTAAATTTTTATTTTTACAAAAATATTTTTTAAATAAACATACCGGCTATTAAGAATAATACTATTTTTAAACGCTACACACCTTTTCCATTATACTGTAATTTTTTTAAGTACGCATTTGACTTGTACTTATACTTGTAGTATGCATAAAAAGCCTAAAGTACAAACACATTTATAGGCCCGACGAGAGGGTCATAAAAAACGTAGAAGTAATGTAAAGAATGGACCTTTTAATAGGCTTTATGTAGTAGTTTATGCACAATATCTCACATAAGCTGGTATTTTGAAGGTGAGGATTCTTTTTTTTGCTTTTCAACTTTTTAAAGGGTCATTTTTGACATGAAATACCGCGACTTTAACTTGTACCGGGAACCGGCACGACTCTCGGCGACCCTGCACATTTAATCAAATTCACCTAATATTTAAGATACGAAAAACAAATGAAAGGCTTTAGGTGCAAAACCAGATATATTTTTTTAAATGTTGCAAAACATAATTATATTGCAAATTTTCTACAAGGATTGATAAGGTAAACCTTTTAAATTAAATTTTTCCATAGTAATCTTGCATCAGATGTTCTGCAAAAATTTTAAACAAGCTATTTTTAACGGCATTTGACATTTTAAAAGGTCATTTTGGTTCTAACTGAAAAAGATCTAAAAATTAAAGATATCAGTACTGCTGAGATATTAAATGCAGAAGATCATAACAATAGGTAAAATCCAAGAAGAAAACGTTCTTTTTAAAACTTATTCTGAGTGTTGGATTTACTTGACTAGAAAAAAGCTAAAACAAGTTCCGTATAAAAACTGTTAATGTATAAGTAAATCATTTTATCATTTATTATTTGTGCATTTTTAAGTTATAAGGTTTTTACTAAACTAAGGTATTAGTTTAAAATGTAGTGTTTTATTTTCTTAACCTAATTCTGTAAAATACAGGTCCGTATTACGGTTAAACCATAATGTGAATTCACAATAAAATTGACTTTAAAATTTCGATATTAAAATATTAGACCGTATTTAAAAAATGTAAGTTAGTGATGCTAAGGGGTTTTGCTAAGTTATGCTTGGTTTATTATTAGTAATTTATGTAACAAGTGCATAAAATAATACTTTTTTACGAATGGGAAGTTTGACAGTAAGAGCTGTTAGGCGAGTGCGGCAATTCCATGAGTAAAAAAACACTTCAGGCATGTGTTACATACTATATTTTTTCCACGACCGTATAAAATTTTTCCAAAATACCATTTTATACATGTTTTATTTATCTAAACCTTATAATTTTAAATTTGCAGCACAGCCATTATATTGCAATAAAAAATCATAGCCTTTTTATTTTTTAAAAGACCATTAGGTATCCTCTTCTTAACTATGCATTAATTATTTAATTTTTAAAAATTGTATGCACTTATTCTTTGTAGAAATAATACTTAAACGGTATAAATTCCTTTTCAATTTCTTAGTCATCCAAATTCATTATTACTCTTAATCTAAATAATTTCTATTAAATTTATTTGCAAACTGTCAAATTTTATGACTAGTGACACATGAACTAAAAGAAATAATGATGAAATCAAAGGTAACTTGACCAATTGGTTTAGTTGAAGTCGCGTTTACTGTTACATTGCATAAAGTGATATTTATTGTAGTAGGCACTGAAACAAAACACTAACTAAAAGTGTGAAAAAAAGCTTTGAAGTATTAAAAAATACTTTTTTAACATTTTATGTAGTGTACTAGGATGGAGTACTTTAACTTTATGTTCGTGGAAAAAGTAATTTAATAATTTAAAATGCAAAGTTATTTTTTTATAATTTCTAAAAATACATGTCCGTATTAAAATTAAATCCTAATGTGTGATATAATATTGAATTTGTATTAAAATCAGCTTCTAAATTCTTATATTAGAATATCAGTACCGTATTTAAAAAAATAATGTTAATGATGGTTCTACGAAAACAAAACGTCCTATATTAAATAAAACTCTATCATTGGATAGACCAGAAAAAGTGGCAACAAAAAGTGTTATTTATTTTAAAATCTGATTATATATAAGACCAGGAAAAAAATAAAACAAATTTCCAATTTTCCAGTTTTTCGCCGATATCTCCGGAAATACTCGGAATTTTAAAACTTTTTAAACAGCATATTATTAGGCACATAAAACCTCAACTTTATTACCATTTAACCGACTTCGTATCTCTACCCATTTTCAAGATGCCCATACTGGCCCTTCTTATCTTGGACACGTTGTATAAATCAATTTTCGTAAAAAAATTATCAAACCTTAAAACATTTGTACTTTTTACATAAAAATACATTTTGTAAAAATATATACAACGCTGGAATTTTTAGGTAAAAATTGAAAATTGAAGAATTATTATCAGTTGTTTGCATTTTTTTTTTAGATTTATTTCTGATAGATATATTTAGTTTGGCATAAACAGGGCCGTATTAACCATTAGACTGACTAGGCTAAAGCCTAGGGTGCCATAAAAAAATAGGCGCAGACAGGGTAGTTTTTAAAAACGATTTGGTCGGGTGTGGATTTTTGGTGACTAATTTTTCTGTGAATAAGGGGCTTTGGAATGAAAGAGACGCGGAATAAGTAATGATTTTTTTGCTCTTCAAAAATTTTTTGGTGAAAAATAGGAGCTCCGGAAATTCTAGCCTAGGGCGCCTTAAGTAGTTAATACGGCCCTGGGCATAAAGGGTTCTTGATAATTTAATTACCATACAGACACAGCAAAAAATGTAAAAATCCATAAAAGAAAATAATTGTATTGTATTTATACATACATTGTGTGCACGCAGGTAGATGCGAATAAATCCCCGGAAAGTCCCTTATAATAATCTTGTCTATGCGAAAGTCGACAAGCTATGGACGTCTAGGATGACGTCACAGCGAGAACGGCTAGCACGGAAGCCTGTTATATTCCGATGGCCTCGGATACACCCAAAAAGTGTGGATATGGCAAATTACTCCAAAATTGTTGTTTTTTGTCTAATGTCTTTCAAATAATTGCCTATTTTTGCAACTTGTTAAAATTAAAGTAGATTTAAGTGGAAAATTGCAGCCACTTACTAGGTCAAATTGTTAAAATTACGAAATACAAAATATATCAGAATAGAATCTCTATTAAAAAAACATTAAACAACTTTACGATTAGATCATGCAAAAAGTGTAAAGATAATATTTTTATTAGGTCTTTATTGTCCAATAAAGCATCAAAATCCACTTTGTCTTAATTTAAAAATTAAATAAATAAATAAAAAAATTTAGGACTCATATATCAGTTTCTGCTAGATTACAAGTTGAAAGTAAATAGCAGTGCTTTAATAAAAAGAAAATAGCATACATTTATTCAGTTGTAAAAACAGTAAAGAAGGGTAAAAAACACATAAAATGGAAGAAGGAACCAACAAGGGTAAGTGTTTAGTCTATTCAACCTACAGGGTGGCTCAAATTTGAGGCTCATTTTAGAAAACTGTATTTTTTGCAGAAAAATTGCCCGCCATTTGCGAGCACAAAAGTTCAAGCCAAATTTAACGAAGAAACCAAATTTGCTATCTTGCGTCGGCATCGTGTACTTACTACAGTTCCATTTTTAATTAAAAAATTTTGCTTTACAGCAAACTATTCTGTTAAGTGCATCATAACTTTGTAAGAAAAACACTTCCGAACCAAAATAATGCGTTTTTACTTTAAAAAAGAATTTTTTTCAAACGCCATTTTGATTTAATTTTTTTTTTTGTTAAAAATGGTTTGCTAGGGGCTCATTTTTTTCGTATACTTCAATTGAAAAAAATTAAAAAAAAAATAAAAAACAAAACATTGACAATTTTTATTTGCCTCGTACATTGTGATATTTTCGTTGAAAAATTAATACTGTTTATTAAAATTGTAATTTATGAAGAATTTTTGAACATTTTTAAATGTGAAAGTTGAATTACAGGTATACAGTGTGACCCAAAATTGGTGTTATAGGAGGACAAATTATTAAATTCTAAATCGGCATTTTGAGAAAACTGGTCGGATGGTCCAAAACAAAGAAATACAAAATTTTGCTCCTATTGGTAATATACAAGGCAGGTTATAACTAAAAATATGAAAAATGACGTAGTGCAAAGTACTTTTATTTTAAAGAATTGAATTTTACATAAATATTTCTAGTTAAAGCAATAAAGATAGGAAAAGTAAGTATTGTTAATTTTTTTACATATTATGCACTTAAATAAGCAGACAGCACACTATCGCGGAACGGAACGGAATGGAAGCGAACATAAATTTTAAAAGCATATAAATAAATGGGAGTCCACACACTATCGCGGATCGAAATGCGATTTATGAATTCCTACTGCGTGTCAGCGCCTTTATGAAGTTGAAACGCAGTAGCAAATTCAAGCAGTATTACCTTTATTTACCACTTTAAAACCATTTTATTGACTCTAATAAACTTGCTATATTTAGCAAAAGGCTCGTTGTAAAATAAATTTTAAAATTTCTCCTGTTATGCCGTGGAGAGACATTTGATTGATAGTTATGGTAAAAAAAAATATAACTGTTTTGTTTTTTTTTGTAAACCTTCTTGACTGTATGTAAATTACATAATAAACAAACCAAAAACAAAAAATATATATATTTTTTTAATTATGACCAAAAAATTTAAGGTGGGGGCAAAGCGTCTCGTGTTGCAATACGGTATGAATTCCAAATATAAAAAACAAATTTGCTTTTGCTAAACTTAAGCTTTTGGGCTATTCGGCCGTCGTTGTAGATTTTGTATCCTTGGCGTTTCGCCAGCGCGAGTGGTTGGCCGAATAGCCCAAAAACTTAAGTTTAGCAGAAGATGGCCGTGAAAGCCTTACACAGTAAATTTGCTTTTACTTAAAACATCCCAACATGCATAGCAATTATAGGGTTGAGTTCTGCATTTTAGTACATAAATTCCTACGCGATATTGGTGCTGGCGTGTGGAAGTATTTTTACATTGTTCCGAAAGAAAAACTTCCTTAAAATGCTCCTGCATTTTAGCACGGTAGGGTGTTGTAGCGTAGTAGGAATTCATAAAACGCGATCGAAATACCGAGAAACTCCCATTTAGTTATATGCTTTCAAATTTTCGTTCGCCTCCATTTCGTTCCGTTTTGCGATAGTGTGCTGTCTGCTTATTTAAGTGCATAACATGTAAAAAATTGACAATAAACATTGCTTTTCTTTAATGCTTTAACTAAACATTTTAATTTAAAATTCAATTCCCTACAACATTTACTTATACAATTTTGTTCTATTTTAAAAAATAAAAGTACTTTGCACTACATACGTTATTTCTCATACTTTTAGTTATAACTTGCCCTGTATTATATGAATAGGAGTAAAATTTTGTATTTCTTTGTTTTGGACTAGTGTTCCCAAAATGCTGAATTAAAATTTAAAAATTTTGTTTCATTTGTCCTCTTGTAACACCAATTTTGTGTCACACTGTTTACCTGTACTTTAACTTTCACAAATAAAAATATTTTTAAACTTTTCAAAACATTTTAAAAATTTTTAAATTTTATAATTTAAATAAATAGAACTAATTTCTCAACGAAAGTAACACAATGTACGAGTATAATGAAAAAGTCAATAATTTGTGTTTTTTTTTAAACTTTTCTTTCAATTAAAGTATGTATATATTTTTTACATTTAATAAAAACTAACAAAAAAACAAAAAAATTAGCCCTCAGTAAACCATTTTCGATAAAAAAATTAAATCAAAATGGCGGATGAAAATTTTAATTTTTTTATTTTTTTTTTTTGTAAGTTTCCATAATACCAGCTAAATATTTATTGATGAAAAAAATACAGTATATTAAGAGTAGTTAAAAGAATATCTGCCCCAAAGTTCAGCTTAATCAAACTTTTTTGTAAAAGATAAAAATTAAAATCCGAAAAACAGTTTTTCTACTTTTCTCGGAAATTTTTGGAGGTTAGGGTAACAATGGTTATGGCATAAGTTGCAGGTTTTTTGATGTCAACGTACTATTGTATTTAACTTTTGAATAAGATTTACTGTTTAGCTTGAAATTGCAAGAAACCATTTTTACCCCTAAAAGTAACCCCCTACACGCCCAAACGCATTCTTTTGGTTCAGAAGTTGTTTTCCTACAAAGTTATGATTCACTTAATAAAACTATTCCAATATTTTGCTGTAAGGCAATTTTTTTTCAATCAGTTATTCCGCCTGGTCTATTATTCATATATCTTTTTAATTTATAACTTTTTTTTAAGTCTGTAAAAATATTTTGCAAATCAGTTCTTTTGATAATTGTATCCGATCGTTTAAATAAAAAAGATGATGAGTGTGTGCCCAAAACGGTAAAATAAAATATATATAAAATGTATCCATTATTTTTAAGCAGTTTTTAAAATTTTGCCTATTTATTATTGTTATTAGGTAAAAAGTAGGCTATAAAAAAGTAATCCGGATTAACTTTAAACCATATTAATAAAATTTTGTATCTTACTGACTGCAATGGTGTTAAGTCATTTAAATGAATAATTTTACAACGCAAAGAGAGCTAAAAGATAATCCTATTTTAAATCCTTATTTTTAAAACAATTTATTCTGTATTAACCTAAGAACCCTTGGGTCAAGTTTTAATCACAAGATATTTTTAGTTTATCAAAAACAATTATCTAAGCGTAAGTCACAGATGGCTTTGAAAAACAAACGAAGGCTAAATTTAAACTTTTTAGCACGTTTAAGTTTATTTTCCATGATCAGCTCTTACTAATCTGCATACCTTAAAATAATTGTTTTCTGATAAATAAGACATAAAAGTGTTTTTTAACTTTATCAAAAGGTTTTTAGGGTAAAACATTAACAGAATAAATTTATAAATGGTTTTGCGTCATTGCAGTCAGTAATACAAATACAAAAGTAAAATTAAGATTGGTTAAAGTAAAACATGGTTACTTTTTCAATGACCTAATTTCTACTAAATAAAAATAATAAATTGCATAATATGCAATATCTTAAAATCTAAATAAAAATCTGGAGGATGTTCTTGTTATTATACATAAAAATAAATAATACAAATAATAAATTTATAAGGTATTAAAAAACGCAATAAATTAAAAAGCAAGCTGTAGCAAGTAAAATAGCAAATTGCGGGTGGTTTGGCTTAAAATTTAGGCCTCGCAAATGGAGGGGGGTTAGTTTGTGTGTTAAACATAGAGAACAATGAGTTTTCTATAAAAACGTTTGATTAGGCCCACCCTGTAGTAATAAATTTAATTTAAATAACGTATCTTATTATTTTATTAAAATAAATATGAAAAATCATTTGTATATAAAAACTAAATACCAAAGCTTATAAAAATATTATGTTTTTAAGAGAATTTATACAGGGTGTATCATACCTACGGTAAGAAATTTAAGGGGGTAATTTCATATATATTTGAGATACAGGGCGCTAAGTTTTAAAAAAGTCGGTATTTTTCCTTAAAAACCCGTCAACTAATTTAAATAAAATTTGGTAGACCTATTAAATAGAATAACGCGCTTGTGAAGGTCTTTCTGGGTTCCGTTTCGTCTCAGTAAACATCAAAGCCATTATTGAAAAAAATTATATCACTGTAATTTTATCAAATTTGTATATTTTTATGATTATATAATTAAAAATTCTTTATCTTTTTATCTATTGTATCCCTATAAGGCTATGTTTTCAAGAAAAAAATAAAGTAACTTAAATTTCTTTTAAAAAGTACCCAAAGACCGCACGATTTAAAAAAATCAAAAATAATAAAAGTAATAAATTATTTACTTTAAAATAAAGAATAGCCCTCCATTTTATCAAAAATCGTTATTTTTCTTATTAAGTAGGGTCAAAATTGTTTATTTGCAATTTTGGATTCTATTTTATTTTGTTTATGGGCAACTTTTTAGAATAGCTTTAATTTTGGTTTTTTGAAAACTAAACAAGACACAAAGAAATTTCAAAAACTAAAATTTTGCATTTTAAAACGATTTATCAGAATAAAACTTTAGAAAAAGTCGGTTGCATACTTTTTTCTTAATAATATTGGCTGTGGTAGTTACTGACACGCCACTGGACCCAATAACCCTAAACTAGGGTATTTTAGGGGTTCTTAAGATAATAAAAAAAGGCTTAAAAATTTGTTTTACGCTCTCTATCTCAAAAATAAAACAAGTCTGGACATATGTTTATAACAACTTTTTTTTTATAAAATTACATAAGAAATCACATTCTAAAATTTCGTACTATAGTTAGGAAACACTTTGCATTTAACAAAAGTTTTTCTAAAATGACAACTAAATAAGGTAAATACCTTTTTTAATATATTAATATGAATTTAGGGTAAAATAGGCAATATTTAATTTTCTTTTATTTTAGGGCCGCTTGTTAAGGTGCGTTATATTCAAGTTGCTCTTCTCACCTTTATAATGCTTAACCTATTTATGATAAGAACATGCCTTTCAGTTGCTATTGTAGCTATGACCTCAAATAATACATCAAGTAATTCTAATGTACCTGTAAGTACAGACAATATATATTTTCTAATATTTATTATATTACACTAAAAAACAAATATTACTGTTACCGTATTTAATAAATACGTCATTTTGTAGTTTAATGAAATTCTATAGAGATTACCTACTTCAGTAGTTGTCCAACAAATTGAAAGCACAATTATTTACAATGTCAGACAAAATTTCCATATACCCATTGATTTCTTGTTTTAGTTTTTTTTTTGTATAGATGGCACTTACGTAACGAGGGGGCGTGCGAGGTGGTCCGCCTCGGGCCCCCAGTTAGAAGGGGCCCCCAAACTGGGGTCCTCATAGAAAATAAGGTACATATCTTAAGGGTTAGAAGCGTTGTTGTGAGGGCTTTTTGAACTTTTTAGTACCAGAATTCAAAAAGGAAGGGGGCAATCTTGGTAAAGTATATCATGTTAAGTTGAAGTGGGGCCCCATTTAAAGGGTAACGACCTTTTTGTTTTTTGCTTCTTAAAAAATTTCAAGTAGGAATAGGGTGGCCCGACTTTATCAACGTATACAATATTATGTTGAATGGGCGACCTCATTTTAGGGATAAGGACTTTTTTGTGCTTGTCGAATATTAAAAAAATATATATGTTTACTAATAAGGGGCCCTAACTTTGCTTTTCGCCTCAGGCCCCGGTACCTCTAAGTACGCCACTGTTAGATGGTCCTATAACTTTTATTGATATTATCTAAATACGAGACAGCGTGTCAAGCCAAGTTCAAGCGCGCAGAGTGAAATATTACACAAACCACTGGGGGGCACTTTTAACCCCCTTATACCTCACAACCTATTTAACACATAAAACTAAATTGCACCTATATTTTTATTAATTAGGATAACTAGAAGCCCCAATTTCATGAAGCTACACTCATACGGTGATAAATATATAAAGGTCCAAAAATCATTAATTTTCCACTGATTAACTAACATATAGATTAAAAACCTAACCCACTTCCCGATGACTTTAAAAGACGAAATTTGGAATCTAGTTTGGTAATTGTGTGTAAGTGTAGGAAAAATCTGCAAATTTTAAAAATTTTAAAAATGGAGGTTAGGGTGGTCCCCATATAAAAAAATGTATTGAAGCGTTTGTATCGTTAGGTAATGTGCACTGTTATTTCCAACGTTTAAGAAAATGTAGACAATACCATAGAAAATAAAACTATGTAATGGACACGAAAAAAATCTAAATACCTGACTAGGTTTCTTTACAAAAAGTAATGATATCCCACCAAAAACGTAAATGTGAAAAGGGTGAGCCAATTTCAATGATAAAATTATGCTTGGCTGTGGGCTTCGCCGCAAAAAGAATGGGGATTAAAATAGGTGCCAATTTCCGTACAAAATCCAAATATGTATGAGATCTTTAAGTAGGTTAGATTTGACTTGGCCAATTTTATTCATAATTAAGAAAAAAAATGAAAAAGTTTATAAAATGACTGATGTAATAAAAACTGACCAAGTAAAATCTAAGTGGTATTATAGGCAATTTGGTTTTATTGTTTTAAATTTATTATCTAAAAAACTTCGCTTTTTCGTTCTTGAATAAAATAAATGTGTGAAAATTCCAGACCAAAAAATTAAAAACAAAAAAGATGTTTATTACAATTAAACGAATATTGTTCTGAAATATGCTGTAGGTATGCGAAGTTTATAGTTTTTAAATTATTATTCTATTTCAAATAACATGACCTATTTTTTTTTGTTTTTTTTTTACTGCGACTATAAATCCGGTATAGAAATATAATTTTTTAAATCTCTTAAAATTAAAACAATATAGAAAATTAGGCCACCTTTTAACAGGGTACAAAAATTATTTTTGATTTTTGATTTAAACAATTTTTTCTTAATATTATTTTAGACTTATAAATGGGACAATACAAATATTATTTTGTCATCGTTTTACTGGAGCTACGCCATTTTACAGTTTGTTGCGGGCCATTTGTCACATCTATTTGGAACAAAATGGCTCCTTTTTTCAAGTATGTTTATGAACTCATTGGCATCAGTTTTGGTAAGTTGCAGTATTTATAACTCATAATATTGATTTGAGTCAAAGTTTCTTAAGCGGTCCACTAAAAATCGACTATTCGATTTTAATGTATCGGCAAATGGTTATTTTAGGCAAATGGCTTTTGTCTAGGCAAATGTCTGCTGCCTGGGTAAACAGTGTATTTTTATTTTCAAATGCTAATTGCCCAGACAAATACTATTTGCCTAGAATTATAATTTTATTCTATTTACTTAAGCAATTGTAAGACAAATGGAAATATAAATCTTTGCATAAGAGGGTCGTGAAAAACTGTCACATTAGGGGGTCATATATCATAGTCATTTACCTAACGAGGACCACGGCAAATGCCATTTACCTAGGCAAATAGCTTTTAAATAAAAATATTAAAGTCATTTGCCCAGGCAAAAGGTATTTGCTTAGACTGAAGCCATTTGCTTAAGATAGCCATTTGCCTCGACATATCTATCAACATTTGTTAGCTTTATAGGTTAAAAGTAATACCATAAAAGGGTTTTTATTTTTTTTTTAAATTTATAAGTGATTAAAAATGTCAAGTCTTTATTTTTTGTAAATTACAATATATCAGCTAATAATTACTGAATTTTATTAGAAATTGGTTTGTGGGCTAAGGAATAGTAGACAAGCAAAAAAATATAATTTAAATAAAAAAATTGTTATTTAAAAATAATTAGTTTTATAAGAAACAAACAAATGGAAATTTAGCTTTAGAACTCTTGGGTCAAGTTTTAATCACAAGATATTTTTAGTTTATCAAAAACAATTATCTAAGCGTAAGTCACAGATGGCTTTAAAAACAAATGCAGGCTAAATTTAAACTTTTTAGCACGTTTAAGTTTATCTTCCATGATCAGCTCTTACTAACCTGCATACCTTAAAATAATTGTTTTCTGATAAATAAGACATAAAAGTGTTTTTTTTCAACTTTATCAATGGTTATAAATGGTTTTGCGTCATTGCAGTCAGTAATACAAATACAAAAGTTAAATTAAAATTGGTTAAAGTAAAACGAGAATACTTTTTCAATGACCTAATTTCTACTAAATAAATATAATAAATTTAAATAAAAAAATTGTTTTTTAAAAATAATTAGTTTTATAACAAACAAACAAATGGAAATTTAGCTAACTTCTCGGTGCTACATATTTTTTTTATATAAGCTTATGTTTTATTCTTTTAACTAAATTATGGCACAAGACAATTTTGGTGTTCTCATACCGGAAAAATACTATAAACGCTTTAATGCGTTAGATACCGGTTTTAATTAACCTAAAAACCGCAGAAAAAGGAATTATATTTCTAAACTCGACGTAAGAAACAGCGCTCGGTGTAACTCGTCCGCCTTGGCCGCTGTTTAGTACATTCAGTCGTAAAATCGGCTAAATAAACCCTGTATCTGGCGCATTAAAGCATTTATATCGTTTTTCTGGTAAGAGAGTATTAAAATTTTCTTATGGCATCAGTTGGCTATTGAATTAACGAATATTTTAATTTTAACAAAATTCCTCTACGACACCGAGAAAACCGATATATTGCCATTTGTTTATTATAAAATCAATTATTTATAAGCAATTATTTTTTTACGTAGATTATTTTTTTTTTCTACTATTCCTTATCCCACAAACCAGATTTCATTAAAATCCAGTAATTATTAGCTGATATATTATAGTTTACAAAAAGGAACTAGAAATGTTAAATCGCTCATAAATTTAAAAAAAATAAAATTTTCAAAAACCGTTTTGGGGTATTATTTTCAACCTATGAAGCTACCAAAATATGTTAATGGATACATTAACAACGAATAGTCGATTTTAAGTGGCCCTTTTTTTATTCTCTATCGGTAAAAACGATTTTAATTGTTTAAATATTCCATTAAGTCATAGTCATACCATAAACTTATTAATGGATTGCAATTAAATAAAATAAAAATCTCCTACTTACCTTGTTTTATGGACCTTATTTAATAATAATTTATGTAAACAAAAAAACAATAATGAGGGGTGAAATTGGCTTTTCATTGTCTTTCCCTGCTCTACGCACTCACTGCTCATGACCTTATAAAGCTTCGTAGTCAGGCGTAGTCATGAACATATTCAGCAAAATGAATTTTTCTTGCTTTCTTTGAGAAATCTTGTAATTCAGGATATGTTAACATTTTAGTCTTCATCACTGTATTCATTTTTTAAAATAAATTAGTGAAAATACCCAGAAGTTATCGACAGTCCGAAAGAACAACGACGCAACTGCAAAATTATAAATTTTTCAGGAGGCACGATAAACGAATACTAGTTGTCATATTTGGTTTTATATGTAAACAAAGTAAGAAAGATGTTCCATCTAGCGATCATTAGTGATTCTACACTTACGTCGTTGTTGTACCGTTTTTAATTTGGAATCTAGTTGTCTAATTAAGTCAAATTTTCATAATTTTGCAGTTGCGTAATTGTTCTTCCGGAGCGCCGTTATTATTATAACTCTCATTATTTGTTTACAAAGAAAAATTAACAATATCGTAGCAAGACCATATAAAAGCAGCATTTAATAATGACAAGAAAATGTTTGAGACAAAAAGTTTTACAATATTTGTAAAAAAGTTAATTTTTGAATTCATAAATAGTTATAATCCATTTTCTAGATTCCTGTGGCTGCGCAATATGTTGGCGCTTATGGCGTAATGATGTGCAGTCTAGTTCAAGGATTATTTCAAGGATTTTTCTTGCCTTGTATGAATGCCATGTTAGGAAGATGGATACCTCCTCGCGAAATATCATTGGTAAATAGTCTTGTTTATACAGGTAAATTAAATCTAAATATTAAATTATTATTTAAAATCAACACGTTACTTTACACTTTTAATAAAAATTTCTTTGTTTTTAGCAAAAAATAAATACTATTATAAAACTATTAAATGATATACAGAGTGTATAAATGTAAGATTATAAAAATGGATAAAATCCGAAAATCACCCTATAGCTCCGAGATGGATCGCAATAACCATGAATTTTTTCACTATAGTTGTTTTCACAAAAAAACAGATCGGGAGTCCCATATTTGATTTTTGATATTTTTTACGGTTTTCGAGATACCCAGTGAAACCATCGAAAATGTAACACCCTGTACCCAAGTTGCTAGACGTACGCGGGTAAAACAGATTAAGATTGCCGAATTTCTAGATGGACATACACAAATTTCAAGACGAGGCCTAATTGCGTTCCTAGACTTGACTTTATTACAAACTAACCCGAACCATAATGACACATAATAAGCTGTCCTTACATGATCAATATTATTGACGCAATATATTATAATAAAAAAAATGTTTTAATATACTTTCTACCCTTGTACTATAATAATAAATATCTAATATGGACACAATAGTATTGATCGTGAAACGGTGACTTTAGGGAGAGTGGCGTATTAGGAAATGTTTGTTTTAACTAAATTATTTTATAATATTTAGTTCTGCCTGGTATCGTCCAACTATAAAAAAATGGCGCAGCTACAGTTTAGTTATTTTTATCTAGAAACTTGGCAGTAGGCTAAACGTCTATAATAAAAATGTCAATCAGTCATCACTTTTGTCTCACTTTTAATTATTCTCCTTTTTGTTGCTCGTACATCGTTTAAACGAGCCGTTCAGACAGCGATAGTTGATTGCCGTCCTTACGGTGTGACGGTTTTGGCTTTCTTACTATTGAATTAATCTTTACCAAACTTATAAGTTTCTTACTTGTCGAGGTAATGAAGCAGTGGCGTAGCTAAAGGTGTTGGGGCCCGGGACGAAAAGTCAAGTTGGGGCCCACACAATTTTAGTAAATGTCTTTATTTTTGTGGGAAAAATTTGGGAGAACAAAAAAAAGGTCAAAATGGGGCCCTCCCACCTAAAACATGATACACCTATATACTTTGTTAGAATCAGGGCCACCCTTTCTCTACTTTTTCCCTTTTTCTTTCTTGACAACCAAAAAAAAAAGGACTTCAGCTCCAAACGAAGGCCCTTTCTCACTATATTTTATTCTTTCTGTAGTGTGCGCCGTCTCTTTCTTCCTTCTTTTAAATCTAAAATACCAGTTACTAACCACAAATATAAAAAATAAACCTTTTTTGTATAAAAATTGCCTTCTGGGACACAACTGGAGTCCCGGGGCCGCCCCTTTCGCTAGCCCTGATCATCGTCTACGTGGTTCTGATTCAGCACCTCGAAAAAACCACTATAACGATTTTCGGTTCGTCTTTTTCGATTCTTTCAGAAAAAACCACGGAAATGATGTTTAGGGCTAGGTTTCGGTAAACCAGGTAATCGTTCTTGATATGAACTTCGGATTTAGCGCCCCAAAAACGCCTTCATAATGATTCTCTAGTTCTTGACAGAAAAATTCTCGAAGAGGACGTCCGCGTTTAGGTTAGGGTGCACCTGGTGTCCGTGGGGTATGCACCATGCCATATTTGATTTTAACGACCTAAAATCTTGGGGCAAGTTTCTCTCCTTGCCCGGATAAATTTTGGAAGAGCTATTGCGCTTTATTGCCTCGACTGTACTATCTTTTCACTGTCTACTAACTCACTTTCATATTGCAGGTTGTTCACTTGGAATTATACTATCCTTGGTGATAACAGGATATTTCTCAGCATCTGACTGGGGATGGCCTGCCGCTTTTTATGCATTTGGTATTTGGGGATTTCTCTGGTGCATATTATGGGTTATTCTAAGCTCAGAGTCTCCTGCTTTACATAGCACTATTTCAGTAATAGAAAGAAAGTGTATCGAGACCTCACTTAGTCAGCAAGAGGATCCTATCTATCAATCTATCCATCTGGCTGCCTATGTAACGGAATCTTTGAGCCTAATTTTAACCAACTTCCAGCTATTCGATTTCTTTGAAACTTTGCACACGTATTAAGGACCCATGACAATGCAATAATCTGCAAACAGTATCCCTTTATCTTTTTTAATCGCCAGGAAAAAAATTCCATTATATTATAAAAACAACACCTAGGGATGCCATCTGTTGGAAAAATTTCAAACTTTGCTATTAAATGAGGAAGAAATTTTTAGTGGATTGCAAAGTGTTGACAACGGTCCAAACATTTCCTGAGTGCCATCTGTTGGCAAAATTTGAAACTTTGCTACTTAATGAAGAAGAAATTTTTTAGTGAG
This sequence comes from Listronotus bonariensis, assembly GCA_014170235.1. Classification (NCBI taxonomy): domain Eukaryota; kingdom Metazoa; phylum Arthropoda; class Insecta; order Coleoptera; family Curculionidae; genus Listronotus; species Listronotus bonariensis. The sequence goes on along the minus strand of JACEGR010003915.1, from coordinate 1,235 downwards.
TTGTAATCTTTTTGCAAATTTTAAAATTTGCTACCATTGTCATTTCATAGGGGCTGGTTATTTTCTTTTTGCTGCTTAATTAATTAGTATGTTCTAATTTACTGTTATATTAAGAATTTTGTGCAATATAACGAACTAAAAAATGAAAATAATTAATAGTTTAAAAAACTAAAAACACGCTTTTATATGCAACCGAACTAAAAATTAAAAATAATTTTTCATTAAAAAATATTTTCACTTCATAGTAAAAGCGTGGGGTGCATTTTACTATTTTTTCATAACTTTTCCATCATAGATATTGGCAAATATAATAATTATAACATTTTAATATATTAAGCACCTCACGCTTTTTACTATGAAGTGAAAAAATATTTTTTTTAATGAAAATTATTTTAATTTTTAGTTCGGTTGCATATAAAAGTCAAGAAATATTAGCATTGTTGCCAAATTTTAATGAAAGTTGGTTATTGTATTATCCTAGCAACACCTAAACATTATATTTTTTAACATTGGAATATTACTGAAGTTAATTTACCCATTTTATTGCAATAAAAATAAATAAAGCATTTTATTGAATATACTTAAAATATTACTTGTAGAACATAACTGTAAAATCGGGCAACAATGACGATATTACTTTTCAGTACTACTTTTGCAGAAAGATATTAAAGCGCATCTGTACTTTTTACCTAAAAATATGGTTTAAATTTAAATTTAAAACAAAAAAGAAAAAAAACAAATAAAGCATAAAATACTAAAATATGGTGTTATCCTATCTAAGCAACTGGTAAAATAAAAATTTAAAAATATAAAGACTTAATAAATTTTGTCTGGGTAGTTTCTTTGGTATAGAAATAAATGGGAAATTCCATTCAAAAAGACAGAAAAGTTATGTCTAGCACAAAATTGGAAAATCTGGCAACGGTGTCAAAATTACTGTTAAATTTTTCATGCCTGATAATTTTCAATTACAAAATTTTGTTAATGCAGCCTAAGCGGTAATAATAAATTTTACTAGTAGTCTAAGATTCAAAAGGAAGCGACCTGTATCCATTTGTTAACCGGGTAAAAACTATTTTATATTAAATATGGCATTTAAAGGGTATTGCTAAAGGGTTGACTAAAAAATTATGATCAATGCTACATTTAAATTTAAAAAATAACCTTAAAACTTTTGGCATACTTTTTATAATGGCATGTTTTTAGTCTACATGACAGTACTAATATATCACTAA
>JACEGR010003914.1:0-95985 GCA_014170235.1 Listronotus bonariensis | reverse complement strand
TGTGTTATTATAATTACCAACAGATATTCACAATCCTCGTAAAGGAAAAACTCCGCCATAGTAATCAATTTATATTATATTTTTATTTATACATCTATTTTAGAAAATATTTTTTACCCCAGTAATGTAAAAATTCTTTAATAAACAGACCACATTTTCAAAATGTAAAAATTATAAAAGTATATATCCACTCCATTATATACAAACTAGGGATCCACAGCGCCCCAAAAACCCCGTATACCAAATTTTATTAAAATCGGCGATGCGTCCGGTTTGTAAACAATTACCAAGTTTAGCAATACCATGACAACGTTTTTTAAACGTCCCAAAAAAACTTTAAAAGCCCGTTCTTAGAACGTTTCGGGCACTATAAAAACGTTTATTAAAAGTCCAAAAAACGTTTTTAATACGTTGTTTTTGCCGACACAAAACTTTTAAAAAACGTTTAAAGAACATTCACGAACGTTTTAGAATGTTTATCGTACGTTACCCAAAATCTACTTGAATGTTTTATAATAATAATAATTATACATTTATTGGTTTAACCATATTACAGAGTATGAGGCATGTACAGTAGGACAAAAAAATTACATAAAATGGTCAACAATAGGCCTTTAGTAATAATGCAGACATCTGGAAAGACCAGATACTGTTCAGGCCTTGAAGTAAAAAAATAATTTATAATCTAACTAAAACTAAATAAAAATATATTGCGCTAAACAATGCTGACAAAAAATTTGTTTGGGATGCTAAAGAAAAGGAAAACGAATAAGAAAAGGGGTAAATAGTAGAGGAGAGAAGAAGAACCTGCACAAAACCAATGCTACTGTAAACTAAAGAGCTTTTGTTTTAACTGGTTTTTAAATGTAATAACGGACAAATTAATATTAAAATTCTCTAAAAAATTAATGTAGTAGGCTATATTGTAGGAAAATGATCTTTTAAACATCTTCTTACGATGTTGTGGTATGGTCAAAAAATGATGCCCTCTTCGAAGGTTTAAATTATGAACATCTGTTCTAAATCTTATTTTGTTGTATAAATATAAAGGTAATTTAAGTTTGATTAATTTAAAATAAAATGTTGTTATATGGAACCTAAACCTATTAAACATGTTAAGCCATCCCGCAACAGCTAGATACGGAGAGATATGGTTTCTACGTCTGACCCCGTATATATATTAATCTTAAGCATGAGTTTTGAATTTTTGCATTCCATTACGTTCAACCCCATCCAAGCAGGGCACATATAAAGCACTACAATGATTAAATTTAGACAACACAAGAGCACACAGAGTAGCTTACGGGTATCTTGGGAAAGGTAATGCCTGTTACCATAAATAAGCTTCAAATTTCCATATGCAATTCCTAATTTTGCGGTCACGTGATCTCTGAAGCGCAGTCTCGAGTCAATAACTAACCCCAAACTCTTCAAGAATCGGAATAGGGTAAAATCACATTATTTAACTTAATTTGCATATTATTTTTTACAATATGAGTTTAATTTTCATTTCCAAATAACACAATAGATAGTAGATTTGTTAGGATTAGGTTTAAGAAAGTGATCAGCAGCGAATTTAGAAAAGTTTTTTAAGTCGATGTTTATGACCTCTTCGGCAGCTACTAAGTCCTGTTCATGAAAAGAATAATAAATTTGGGTGTCATCTGCGTAAAAATGGTAGTTACAGTGTTGAAGAGTTTAAAAAACTTAAAGTAAATACGGTATATAATAGTGGACCCAAAATGCTACCCTGCGGCACTCCCAAACGCACATCCAATAACGAGGAACTCTGACCCTAATACACAACGCGCTGAGTTCTGCCGGAAAGAAATGAATTTAATAAATCTACAGCACCCTCAAAAAAACCGATATAATGAAGAATAGCCATAGGAATTTCATGATTTATCATATCAAATGCCTTAGTAAAGTCAAGCAATATTAAGGCGCTCACTTTGTTCTCATCGAATGCTCTAAAAATATCATCAACCATGTCCGAAAGAGCACTTTCACAACTGTAACCGAGTCTAAATCAAGATTGCTTTAAAGGTAAAATAAGGTTTTGATTTAAATAATTTACAATCTGGTTTTTCATGACCCTTTCAAGTACTTTCGACAAGATCAGAAGGATACTTATAGATCTAAGATGGCTTAATTCAGATGGGTTATTATTCTTAGGCAATGGAATGACTTAAGCCTGCTTCCATAAAGCAGGAATGTAAGAGGACAAAATACATTCATTAATTATGTGTGTTATGTATGGAATAATGTATGGACAGCAAAGAGGAATTAAATCTATATTTATTTCATCGGCGCCAGCGGCTTTAGTTTTTATGTCTTTAATAATATTAAATATATCATTTTCCGTTGATAAAACAAAATGAAACGTATTAGGTATATTATTAATAGTATTATTGTTGTAAAAATCCAAAAGTTCCTGGCTAGGAGTATTATTCACATTTATTACTGAGTTAATAAAAAAGTTGTTAATATTTTCGGGATTTGCCAATTGATCGGGAAGAATGAGTTGTTTATTTTTTGTGATATTAAGATTTTTTAACTCACTCCATTTTTCTTTGCAGTTTGAATATTGAAATTTTGTTCTTAAATATGATTTTTTCCGATCTTATGGCAGCCGTAGTATAGTTTTGTAATTGTTTATAATATTCATAGTGAGCTGGTTGCTTAGTTTGCTTATACCTTTTTAAAGCCTTATTTCTCAATTTTTTTAAAAATTTTATATTTTCAGTGATCCACGAAGCATATTTGTAGTTTCTATTTTTACGGAACTGCCTAACTGGTGCATGTCTGTCAAAAAGTCCTAAAATATAATTATTTAAAAAATCGATTTTTTGGTCGATAGTATGCAAATATATTATTTCTTGCCACGGTAACTGTTCCAAGTCTCTATTAAATGCGTCAAAATTAATTCTTTTTAGTGACCTATAAACAAAACTGATGGCATCGGCAATGTGTTTATTCAGATTTATTTTTGCGTAAACTAAAAATGATCTGCTGTACTTGTATCTATAACACCTACCTCAATTACTTCTGTAATGTTAGAAAATATTAAATCTAAGAGAGTCATAGAATTAAGTGCAATACTAGTAGGCTGTTTTACTAGTTGTTCCATATTAAATGTAGAAAAAACGCTCTCCAATCGAGACGAAGAGTTTGTGTTTAAATTTAACATATATTTATTAAAATCGCCAGGCATATAATATTATCATATCGTGAGTAAATGTTAGATAAAGTATCTTTAAGGACGTTATAAAATTGTGCCAAATCTGAATTAGGAGGCCTGTAAATATTACCTATTATCACTATACTGTCCTGAAACACAATTTTGCCCAGAGGTGCTCAATATAGTCTAACGAAGTCGATAATAAAATTTCGCAATCAACATTGCCCCTGATATACAACCCAATACCACCACCACGCCTGTCTGGACGATTTTGTTTAAAAAATTGTAGTTGTTAATACTTACCGTGCCATCATCCAGCCCCACACCAAGCCAAGTTTCCGACACACCAACAATGTCATAGCTACTGTTTACTACATGATTCTGAAAAGCATTGAAATTAGCTAGTAATGATCTTACATTTACATGAGCAACATGAAGGCTCATCTTCACATTAATGAAAGAAAAAAAAAGGAAAGGAAAAGAATAAAAGTATAAGTAAAAAAACAAAGATAACAATTGAGAAATATAAGGTTCGCAAATGGCACTTAAAGGTTGCATGCTTTACATCATAAAAAAATCATTTTCGTGCAGCAAAAATCAAAAAAACAATTAAGTCATGACTTACTTAATCCGAAAATAAACTTTTATTTAATAAAATAAAAAAAATGAATACCAAAAAAAATATATGTATACAAATAAATTACGTGTATATATAAATATAAATATGGTTAGAAAATAAAAAATACATATGTTGCAAAAAATAAACTTTTAAATTAACGCTTTCAAAATAAATTAAGGATAAATAATATATTTATTCACCTAAGTATTAAATTAATTTAAAGGCAAAAAAAACAATATTTGTAATTCACTTTGTATAGTACCAGTAAAAGTAAACGAATGAAGCAAATTTTCCAAAAAACTGCTAAGAGAAGAAATAAATACATGTGTATGTTAAGGTAAGCTACTTAGGTCACGAAATAAAAAACAATTAAGTCATGACTTACGTAAACCAAAAATAAACTTCCATGTAATAAAAAAGGTAATACAAAAATATATATGCATATACATATATAAAATACATACATACATGCAAATAAACACTGTTAGAAGCAAGAAATACATATGTTGCAGAACATTAAGATTCCAAATTAACGCTTTCAAAATAAATCAAAGAAAAATATATTTTTACATCTAAGTATTAAATTAATTAGAAGGCAAAAAAAAATTATAATATCGTAATTCACCTTGTATAGTATCTGTAAAAATAAACAAAAGAATTAAACATTTTTAACAAAAATTGAAAATAAAAGAAAAAATACATATGAATGTTATAGTTAGCTACTCAGATCATAAAAAAATATATATACATGCATACGACAAATAGGTTAGAATGTAGAACTAACAAAATGTTAGTTACAGTGCCGTATTATCCATTAGGCTGACTAGGCTGCAGCCTAGGGCGTCATGAAAAAATAGGCGCCAGACAGGGAATTTAAAAAAAGTTTAGGTCGGGTGGGGAGTAGAATTTTTTTATATGAATAAGGTGTCTTGAAATAATAAAATAGGAAATAGACGCGAAAAGGAGGGAATGACTTTTTTTTGCTCTTTAAAAATTTTTTCGTACAAAATAGGCGCTCCGGGAATTCTAGCCTAGGGCGCCTCATACAGTTAATACGGCCCTGGTTAGTTATTTTGTTTTAATTAAACATAATCCACTTGTGCGGAAAAAAATTACAATATAACAAAAGGAAGCAAGGAAAGCTATTAGTTCAACGTCCTGATAGGATTATAATAAAAAAATATAGTGATTATGAAAACAGTTAACCTTTTAGGGAATGTAGATCAGCTTCACACTCGATACGATGGACCTGACCACCGTTTTTAACGTAAACATTTCCGTGGAGACACCACACATTTTTTCGGTATATTTATTAATCGCCACTTTAAATAATTGTAGTCGTGATTGGGTTAAATCCTCTTTTACCACAATACCCGAACCTTTTAGAGATTTTTGATGTTTTAGCACTGAAGTACGTTTGTTGACATCGCGAAATTGGATTAGAATGGCCGGTGGCTTATCACCAGCAGGATTTTTTGCCTCAACACGATGGCAATTTTTAATATCCGTTGCAATAATATTTACGTTCATTTTATTTTGAAATAAATCCGTCACGATGTTTACTAAATTTTCTTCCCTTTCAAGTTTAACACCGAATATGCGCAAATTACGATTGCGCGAAAACTGTTCCTGGACGTCAAGAAGCCTCTTAAAATCCCGGTTTTCTTTAACCAGAAAACTAACCTCTTGTCGCAGCCTATCCATCTCATCTTTAACCTTCTTAATCTTTAAATTTAATTTCTCTTTAATTTTCTTTGCAGGAGAGCCGACGAGACGATTTTGGAAGTCTTCTCCTAAGATCGAAAAAACAACAGGACCCGCAGCACGTAGATTATAACTACTCAAGCGCTATCTGTCCCCCCCGTTAATAAAATCAACTTGTGTTATAAGGGCAGGTACCAAAATGCCTACCTATGTCTCTTTTACATTATTTATATGTCGCAGCCAAATGGTTATTTTAGGATAATAGCTTCTGCCTAGGCAAATGCCTATATACAAATGCTTAGTACAAATATTTAACATTCGTGAGAAATACAAAAAGCAAAAAGCAACTTCAGCTATCTTGTCTTCCTCCAACATCGGCATCTGCTATTCAACACTTGTAGTATAAAGTATACTATTAAGTTCAGACATGTCAAGGCAATCAACTATGAACCCTGAAGAGTGGGGTTCAAAATTAATAAATAATACTTTGGAGCCAATTCGAACTTTACCGCCCCTTGCCCCAGAAAAACTTTTTTGCAATTGCAAAAAGTTGCAGTGCCAAATGTGGCTGAAAAAAGTAAAGTTGTAGTGTTCTTCAGCGTGTACCAAGACTCATGTGATTTTAAAGAGACAACTGATGCATCCTTATTTAAACAATTTTTAAACATTTAGCAAGAAGAAGAAAAAGAATAATTTAAAGAAGAATAAATTGAATAAGATTAAAGTAACAAAAAAAAATAGAACGACAGTTGAACTCAATAACAAATATTATTAATTTTCTTACTATAAAATGTGTATATTTCCTGAAAATAAAGTCATAAAGGTTCGTGGAGTAGGCCTACGGGAGAAACCAAGTTAAAAAAAAACGCGCCAAGTATTTGGTGTGTGTATTTTTGTGAAGCTCTTAAAAAGACCTCAATAATGGTGGTATAATATACAGGGTATCCCATTTTAAAAAAGTAAGTTATGTCAATATATTCTGTTAATGAAATTGTTATTTGATAATTGAATCTTGATAATTCACTGTACATTTTGATTTTTGAATCATTTTTTAAGTTAAAAAATTAACAACTTATAGCCATTTAAAATGTGGACAAGTTAGATTGGACGAACTACATCACAGATAGTGTGGAAATGTGTGCATATCATGACCGTGATTTTAATAAGCCCAATACCTGGGAAATGGTAGGTCTTAGAGAAAAAATTATAAGGACCATTTTTATATAGGATTTTGAGATCTATAACTTTGGTTCACAGTACTTTTATAATAAAACATACCTTTTTTGGAAAAATCCAAAAACCTTAAACTTTCACCTTTAACCTTGAATAAATGTCAAAGCACACATGGGATCCAGGGCCGGCCCGAGAAAAAGTGGTGCCAGAGGCGGCTGCGATTTTGCCGCCCTCAGCTTAGAAATCAAGGTTTTCTTAATATAAGCAATACTTTTTAAGTATAATATTTTACATGATGTAAATAAATTATTGTTATAATTATAATTTAAATGGGGGATGTCGGGGCTAATTTTACTTCAACAAGCATATTTTAAAGTCGGCTAAAAAGTTTTTTTGACACCGTTCCGTCCTACTTCTAACTTCACAAATTTTCTAAGAAACCAATGATAAATTTCTATGTAAATGTTGACTTTAGGTATAGGCGTGGTATATGCAACATGGAATTTCTTCCAAAAACAGGTATTTCCATAAAAAAAATTAAGATGATGAGCGTCGCTTATTTTTGGAGCACCCTGTATACAGGAAACATTGACGTAATAAAGCTTTTTTTCAAAAAACAAATCACTTAACTTTAGCTTAAACGGTATTTAAAATTATAAAATAATCTTTTTCTGACCTGACGATGTCGCCTTTTTATAAGCTAAACTGTGGTGCTGGTGGTTTTCAGTTTATTGTAATGTTAAAAAACATAATACAGGATGTTTCTAAACAAATTCAAAACATTTTAGGAGGTGATTTTTCACCAAAAATAACTTTATATGAACATGTGTCCTAGACGTCTTAGTTTTTCAACTACGGGGTGTTTTTTTTTATTGTTTTTTTTTTGGAATAACTTTTATACCCATTTATATATTTTTGGAAAAATTAGGAGACGTACCAAAAGACATTTTTTGGCATACAAGAAAAAAATGTACCAGTGTCGTCCATGAGGGGTTTAAGGTAAATATTTTTTAAGAAAAAAATAGTACGCCACTGCATTTTTTCTTAATAAGAATCTTTTTTAAATCCCCATTTATTTAAATAAAAATTTGATCTCTTGACTTTGTTTTGTTTGATGTACGGTTTTCGCGTAAATCAATAAAACCATTTTTGGCATAGTCATCAGTTTGTATTCCAAATAAAACTCTGCATTAAAAATTCTTTGTGTTTTTTTATTCTTTATTTAGATAGGTATTAGACCATGCCGAGAAATGGTTTTTATTTATTTACGGGAAAACCGTTCATCAAACAAAAAAATTCAAGAGACCAAATTTGTTCTAAAGTAAATGGGGACTTTTTTAACACCCCAAAAACAGTTAATTAAACTACCTTTTAGTTGCTTCGTTAATAACCATTCCTTTATTTTTAGGTAACATAGCTATTTTTTTAATAATGATATTAGATTGATCTTTCGAGAACTATTAAAGTTGTCTTTCTGAAATTAAGGTATTACTGTTAATAAATTTCTGCATAACACTAACTAGTTGGTTTAGTTACAATCCATTTACGTGTTAATACAATCTTACCAGATTTACTATTATGTTGCGGTTTAATTGTGGTAATTAAGTTTATTATTTGTGTTTATTAAATGCATCAAATAAAGTTTCCATTAATAAAGGCAGAATAAGACCTTCCTAATACTATTAGATATTCAGGTATTACAAGTGGGCGTTTTAATATTCATAACTATAAAGTCATTTAGCTAGATATGAATCGTTAAAAATCGATATACCTACTTCGGTAGCGCTCGTCAACGGAAAGTCTTCCAGAGAGGCGCAACGTTGTTGCTGGTATTTCAGTTTTGTGCTTCGTGTGGTTTGGCTAGGGTAGGTTTTTCTTGGCGTATTATTTTTACGGACGCCATTTGACTGATTCCAAAATGGCCCGTGTAAAAATCTTAATTTATTTAAAAACCAAATATTTTATTTCGTTTTTTTATGTTTTTGGTTTGGTTTAGCGTTATGCAGTTTTATAATGGCCTAAAAACGTACTTTACAGGAATGGGGCTTTAAACAAAGTGTTATAGAAGCTTTTAAAGGTAAGCATTAAAAAAGATTTGCAACTTCTTAATTAATATTGGTAATTATTTATTCTTTTATTTTTTCGACTAAAAAAATACTCACTTGTTCTAGAGGCAGTTACTGACATAAACCCTTCAAGGGAGCAAGAAAATAACGTTTTTTTATTTATTTATGAATCAACAAACTTTCGGGACCGCGAAGTGAATTGTGTGCTGGGCGAACCTTTTCCTGTTCCGTGGCTGGGCGGGGTAAGTCCATGGTAAAAGACGATGTAAAGTGAATGTCCAGAAATTAAAGCAGGTTTAATAGGTTTTGCGGACACAAGTTTTTAAAATTTTAAATGTTCAGTCATAAATGGCAATTATTTAACAGTTATATTTTTGCAAAACGTAAATATTTCGCTTTTTTATGTGCTATTTAGAATGCCTATTTTATAATAAAATTTCAGAAACTGCTCAAATTTTGTCAAGCAAAACGTAATGAACCCACTTTAATTTCTAGACATTCACTTTACCATGGTTTTACCCCGCCCAGCTACGGAAGAGAAAATGGTTTGCCCAGTAACCCAATTTTAATCGCAAAAATAAAAGAATAAATAATTACCATTATTAATGAGGAAGTTCCAAATCCTTTTAATGCTTAGTTTTAAAAGCTTTTATAGCACTTTGATTAAAGCCCCATTCCGTTAAAGTACGTTTGTTGGCCATTATTAAACTGCACAACGCTAAAACAAACCACAAACATATAGAAAAACGGAATAAAATATTTGGTTTTTAGAAAAATATGTTTTTTACTCGTTTATCAGTCAAATGGCCTTGGTAAAAATAATAAGCCAAAAAAACCTACCTCATCCACTTATCACACTTATCTCGTAATACATACCTATACATACAAATTTATAGATTTTAATTCCTAATACTTCTCCATATACTCCCTTGACCATATATATTTTATAAATTTAATTTGCTACAGGAACCAGAGCTTATTTGCTGAAGCAACTAAAGCCATATACTACAATAACTAAGGCTTATACAGGGTGTCTCGAAAGGTAAGGTCAAAAATGGTAGAAGTGATAGAGTGAGCCAAAATAATGTTAGTACTTCATATAAAAAAGTTCTATCGCGCTTTCTTAGGGAGTTTTTGACGTTTAATGTTAGAATTAAAAAAATGTATTTCATTTATAACTTTTAAACGATTGCCCCAATAATAATTATATTTGGGCATTTAAATAAACTCATACTAGTGTTTTTTCCAGAGGCAAATGATAGGGCAGCAATTCATAATTATACATGGTAAGACGAATTTTTTCGTTTATTATATGCATATTTTACAGAGATTAAAAATTTGACATTTTGGTTTGACCGTTTAATTCCTTCATCATTTTTGTACAAAAAAGGTGTACCTTATGTAAATCGATATCTTGGACCATTCTTCATAAAATCGCATTTTAAAAACCAGACATACCCCTATTTTGTATATAACAAAAAAAATCCATTTTTGAGGAAAATATTAAAATGTGGTTAAAAATGGTGTTTAAAGGCCTTTGAAACTTTATAACACAAATAAAGACTGTTTTTTAAAAATTTTACCATATTTTAATAATTTTCTCAAAAAATTGATTTTTATTACATACAAAATGGGGGTATGTCTGGATTTAAAATGCGTTTATATGAAAAACGGTCCAAGTTATCAATTTAAATAAAGTATACCTTTTTGTACAAAAATGATAGAGAAATTATATGGTCAAACCAAAATGTAATTTTTACCTCTGTAAGAAATGCATTAAATAAACGAAAAAATTTGTCTCACCCTGTATAATTATGACTTACGGCGCATCATTTGCCTATGGAAAAAAGCATTGGTACGAGTTAATTTAAATGCCTAAATATCATTATTATTGTGGCAACCGTTCAAAAGTTATTAATGAAATACTATTTTTATATTCTAACTTTAAACCTCAATAACTCCCTAAGGAAGCACGATAGAACTTTTTTTTATATGAAGTACTAACATTATTTTGGCTCACTCTACCACCCATATCATTTTTGACCTCAACTTTCCGGACACCCTGTATATTCCAGCAAGCTACATTTTTTGCTACTTTAATTAAAGCTTAGGTATTACCCTAAGTCCTAAAAATTATAACCATACAAAAGCTCTTTAGTTAAGTCCATTAACATTACAATATTGATCATAATGTTGATATAGTAATACTGACAATAAGATTGAATATCAGTCACAACTAAGTCCATTGAGCAGTAAAAAGTAAATGACTTAATTACCATAATGTCATGGACTAACAGCGGTAACTAGACGACTTTAATAACCACACTACCAATGCCAAATAATGGTCGCTAACATATCAGATATTTTTCGGTTATTAAGCCGACTTAGTTATAGTAACTAATTTGGAAGTAGAAAGTCAACTTTAATTATGGCGTTAACTGATCTTATCTGTCCCCTATTTAACTGAGATAATTTAGTTATGATTATTAAAACTTTAATTATGGTTGCTAGAAATTTCTCTCAGTGCAGGCGCCGTAACGTATAATCGGGGGCGGCGCTCCTAACAAGCGAGATGTAGAGCACATACTTTATACATTGTACTTTACATGCAGCACTTTCTAGAACACGACTGTATACATGATCTGGAAGTGAGGGCACCCTCACAAATTAAAAAATTAACCTGTAAGTGCGCCGCATACTGAAAAAGTTTGGGATATAAATGATTTTAAAATTTTTATTTTATTGTAAAAAAGTAAGTTTTTGCGAAAAACAAAAAACAAAATGTTACCATGCCAAAAAACGGTTTTTATTTTTTTATGCAAAAACCGTTTATCAAACAAAAATGCCAATAAGTGCGTTGCATTGCAATACAATACGCCCCGAAATAAATGGGAATGTAAAAAGGCACCATTACTCAAACCGGAGTTGATTTTGTCGTCGAAATAATTTTAAAGAGCAAAAAAAAAAACGAAAGGTCCTTGAGCTGCCCAAATCTGTTTAACTTTTTTCTGTTTTTAGCGAAGAAAAAATATGTGATATTTGCACAGACCCGCGTCCCTCCACCCACGGTGATATAAGGTGAAATTAAACTGGACCCCTCCTCCCCTAAATGCCTCACGTAATTGGACGCCCTTTAGGATATACTTAATGCGGTATTTTTCTTAAGATCTTAAAAATGTCTTTTTAATGGTTATATAATATACAGGGTGTGCGATAAAAAAAATACTTTTTGTTCCTTTCTGCATATTATTACCAGTATCACCATTAAAAAGATCTTTAAAAACTTTAGGAAAATACCACATTATGTCTATCCAACTTTATTAGTTTCAGAAATATGGCCATTCAAATCGGATACTTAGGAAATTTTTAAAGTACCGCCATTTTGTAGTAAGTGAAGGTATTGACTTTATATTCTAGGCTAATAAATAACTTGTTAAAAGCTTTAAAATGATGTGCCAACCCCCCTCCCCAGATACCGCCGCGCAGCCATCTTAAAATTTTCATCTGTTTATTGCTCTTAAAAATACATACAGATTGGCCAAACTTTCTCTAGAAATAGGATTACTGTGTAACGTGGGAGATAAATTATTAAAAGTTTGTAGGTAGAAAAGAAATGAAGCTTACAATAGTGCTGCCACATTGTTTGGGGGATAAGTCAACGCGCTGTTTGGCAACGTTGGATCTACGTTTTTATAAAGAGCGTAAAAAGACAAATTTTTATATAATATAACAGGGTAAATGACGGAGAAAATTTCCACCTCTCATCGAAAGCCAGGACCTTAAGTAGGGGTGGGTGGGGTCTTTATGTTTTGCCGCGTCGCGCACCGGCACCGGCCGCAAGCGCTAAGTGATTCGTCGGCTTCATCAGCAGTAAGAAATTAAACAGCAAATCGGATGCCAGCGTTTGCTTTAGGTTTTCTTTATTTTATGTTACTCTAACATAAATTAAAAGAAAACTTTGATGTTTTACTATCCAAATTTTACGTGCCTTTGGTAATATTCTTAAAAAATTAAAACAAATTCCACATAATTATTAAAAATAAAATGTTATTTTTAAACATAAAATAAAACGTAATTCTTAAAAATTATATAAAATATCTCAAATTCTTAAAAAAAACTAGATTAAAAGGCCTCCCCATTAAATTTCACAATAGCCAACCCTATTGTAAAACCCTTTGCGTACTTTTTCCAATACGTTAGGAGGTATATTTTGACACGTGTTTTGAATTTTAAGCCATAATTCCCCCAAAGTTTTCGCCCTTTTATGCTGATGTCCGAATATTTTTTATTTTAAGTAAATCCATAAGAATTACTTCGGACGTTAAATCGGGAGATCTTGGCGGATATCTTATTGTGCCTCTGGTAGCAATAATTCTTACTGAAAAATGTGTATTTAAAAATTCGTGAACTGCTTCATTATTATGCGCCGGGCAACCGTCTTGTTGAAACCAAATGTCAGCTAGGTTGACATTTAAATTCCTCAGGGCCGGTAATATTTGTTGTTCTAGCAGTTGTAAATAACGTTGGCGATTTAAGTTGCCATCTATATAAAATGACCCTATAATAGTGTTACCCGAAATTCTCGCCCAAATATTGAGTTTTTGCGAATATCGGGTTCTTACAGGTATACTCAAACGTTTATTTTCCTTCGACCAATACCGAACGACTGAAGGATTATGGTGGTCATGGTGGGTTGGTTGGTTTTACACCCTTACGGGTTCTTCCCACCCATGTTTTAACCTCTCCTAGGTGGTGCACTGCAGCCTTAAAGGCTTATTGTGCCCTACCCCTACTCCTTCTCATTCACACACCATTCGTTCCATAACTCGGATGGTTGCTGCACGGTCGATTATGCCCGAAGCAGAAACACCGCGATGATTTCTGCTCGGTCGTTTATGCCCGAGCAGAACACTGCGTGCCCGGTCACCCATCCAAGTTATAGTTGCGCTCCTTGCTGCTTTACTCCGGTGATCGACCAAGGCCGACCCGCCGAAGCAAGCCACAAGCGCGACTAAAATGGCCATAAAGAGAAAAAGAAGTTTTATCCGAAAATAGAAGATTTTGTAAAAACTGATCAATTCAATTATTTTTCTCTTATAGCTTCACAAAACTCCATTCGTCGAATTAGATCTTCTGGAAAAAAAATGTGTTTTTGTACCTTAAAAGATTTATAGCCATGTTTTTTAAAACATTCTTAACAGTAAGCGGGCTTTACACGTGTAAATTAGCTAAAGCAGGTTACTAAATCAAGCAGCTAAATTTAGCTACTTGCAGCATGTAAACCACTGGATTTAGTACTTGCGCAAGTAGGCCATTTAGTTAACAATTTAGTCAAGTAAATAGAACACCCCTCTATTTACTTGCGCAAGTTAGCTCCCCCACTCTTTTTCACAGCAACTAAATTCCAAATAAACACGTGTAGACAGACTAGTTTAGCAAAATGTATTAGGTCGAACGGTTCGTAGGAGTTTACTGGGATTGTTTTGTGTGATTTTTTTGGAACACGATGACGTCTCGTTGGAGTGAAGAGACAACACTAAAATTCGTACACGAGTATCGTGATAGACCATGTTTATGGGACACAAGGTCTGCGAATTATAAAAATAAACAAGCCCGTGATGCAGCATACAAAGAGATTGAGGAAACTATGGGTATCGAAGGGTTTGGAGCAGAAACTGTTTCCTGTCGCTAAATAAGTCAATGTGATCTCTCATTTTATCCTAGGTGGAATAGCAGCCCTCATTATGGTATCACTTTTAGTAATTTTAGAGAAAATTTTATTGAGCAAATTGTCAAATCGTTCTTTGGTCATCCTCATACAATTTCTATATTCCGAAAGATCTTCATTAGCAAGTTCTCTCAGCAAAGTAGAAGAAGCACCATGAGTTTCCCTCCGACCCAGCCAATTTCGTACCCAACAACGCTTTTTATGATTTTTGTTAATTTCGTCACTAATTATATCTGATATTTCACCACATATATCCTAAACACATTTCTTCACAGAGGCACGAATATCTGTTGCCGCCATGTTTAAAAACGAGAACTAAACCAAATTACTAAAATGTGTGTAGACACAACTAAATAGAAATACATAATTTTTTAGTTACTTGCTTTAGTAACTTGCTCAAGCTACTTGATACGTGTAAATTCGGCTTACAAGGTTCGCTTGCTTCGACGAAAGCACAAATATTTTCATCCCTTTCAAGTTGTGTTTTATCTTTCCGGTTTTGTTCTTCATTGCAATTACATTTTTCACAAGAATTGATGCAACCCGATTTCTTAAAGCTTTTGAAAATATTTAAAATTGTTTGAGAGGTCGACATGGGTTGATCTGGATCAGGGCCGGATTTACGGGGGGCCAGCGAGGCAGTGGCCTGTGGCCCCCACAATGTAGAAAAGGTACATTTTATTAATATGGTCCTTTTTTTTGCTCGTTAAATTTTTTTCTGGGTAAAATATTTCCATAAGTTATTAATATTATTATTATTCAGTTTTACTTTAAATGGACCTCCAGAGGCTTATTGCCCCGGGGCCCCCACACCTCTAAATCCGGCCCTGATGGACACTTTTAGCAATGCGGCACCATTTAATAATACTAATATTTTGTTCATGGTTATACATTTTTAAAAAGATACCTTTTTCTTAGCACACCGAAAGCGTAAGTGAAAATGACTTCAGCCAGTTGGCTGACTAAACAGTAAGCGAGAAAGAAAGCGTTTACCGACGACTTACCCCTCCAAAACAATAACACGCCTACATTGGCATGGTTGTCTCGGCCGCAATATTTCGAAAGCCTGCGAATATTATTTCGTTTTAAATGAATGAAGAAATATTAACTATGATAGACGAGCTTTATGTTGAATATGGCATAGGTATACAATACTGCATAATAAAAAAATATACAGGCTGTTACAAATTCGCAGAATACCTTTAGGATTTTGGGACGGTAAGAGATACAGGGTTGATTAAATTGGGGCAAAGTTGTGCATTTTTATGCTTAACAATATTCCGTTTTAAAAGTTTAAAAATTTGCAGCCGTATCGTAATTATTCGAATAAAAGACCGAAATTTTGCGAAACAGTTTTGTGAGTTATATGTTTTTCTCAGTTTATTTAAAGAGGTATTTTAAAACAAAGGACATATTATCATTGCCACTTTTTTGTTCTATAAAATGATGTCATTAAATTTAGGATTCGACGTTTCGTCTTCGTGCCATCATCATCAACATTTTGTTTTAATAGGCGGAATACTTGGTTTTGAACTTAATAAACTCGTATTTTAATTCTAACTCCAACGATATATCACACTTAACATTTATGCGACGTTTCAAGCCAAAAAGCACATTCACTATTTCGCCATTAAAATTAACGATTTTCCCCCAAACGTTCGGGGAAATTTCTGTTTGCAGAAAAGTTTGCATCCATTTTTTTATGACTGCGATAAAGTTTTTAAAGGCGTTTTATTAAATTTAATGTTTTATTTTGTTACGTGTAAATAAATGTATGTAAATCACATTAATTCTTGTGGCTTGTAAGTTGAATTATTAATAAATAAATAAATAAAATAATAAGTAGTTAAAAAAATGGATTCATACTAAGCGTTAAATGAAAATTTAAAAAATCGTTTGGAATAAAAACGTATTTTTTTAAATAGTGGATGATGATTTTTTGGTTCGAAACGTCGTATACATGTAAAGTGTGTTATACCGTTTGATTTTGAATTAAAATAATAATTTATTAACTAAAACTAAATATTTTGCCCATTTAAAAAAACAAAGTTGATTATGGTGGCTTAAAGACGAAACGTCGGATCTTAAATTTATAGACATCATTAAATAGAACAGAAAAAGTGACAATGTTAGTGTGTCATTTGTTAAAAAATAACTCTTCAAATAAAGCGAAAAAATAATAAAAACTGTTTCGCAAAATTGTGTTTATATTTTTGGATAATTCCGAAACTCACGCAAATTTTTAAGCCTAAAGATGGACAAATTTGCCCGAATTTAACCAACCCTGTATCTCTTACCGTTCCCGAGATCCTAACGGTGTTTCTCGAATTTGTAACACCCTGTATATAAAAAACTTTAAAGTTTTTTATTAAAACAAAAATTATGTAGGTTATGTACTAAAAGTCAGTCCTAGATATCAAATATCGCACCAATTTTCTCATCAATCTGGGGTATTGATCAGACAAATATAAAATCGTTGGACGTAGCGTATCCAGAGTAAATATTATGATACAAATTTTACGTGCCCAACAATTTTATTATTTGACTGATCAAATACCCCAAATTAATAAGAATATTGCTGCCCTCTGGTAGCTATAGGATTTTTGAAATATTTTTTAGCTTTTAGTAAATACCCTACATCATTCTTATTCAGCGACGTAGCTAAGGCAGCAGGGGCATATGAACCAAACATTTTTGAATTTTTAAACGAAGTTTTAAGAAAACTGGTCGCACGGTCTAATACCAGTAAATACAAAATTTTACCCCAATTGGTATTATACTCAGAGATGTATGTACAAGTTAGAACTAAAAATATGAAAAATGCCCAGGACCTTATCAATTTTATTTTTTAAAATAGAACAAAATTGTTTAAGTAAATTTAATGTTGTAGATAATTAAATTTTATGCCAAAGTTTAAAGTTAAAGCAAGAGAGTAAAAAATGTAACTGTCAATGTTTTACATTATGCATTATTGTAGGGTACTGTGGTCAATCGGGATCTTTCTGGGGTTGCTGCTTATGTTGCATATGTACAAAAATAGTACAAAAGTAAAATATAAAATTTTAATAATTTTTAAATACGGCGCTATAGAGAACACTACCTAATTTTAATAAGTTTGTATTTAACAAAAATATGATATTTTAAAAGAATTACGTAATGGGTGCCCAAATTCCCAAGATCACCATTATTTTAATTTTATTATATGCATTTTTCGGTTGAATAAAAAAGTATTATTATTTTAATTTAGCTTCAGCTCTCATTTCCCTGAAGGAGGAACAATTCCTTAATTATTTTAGATAATAAAAATAGGAATAGGAATTTTGAGTTGTGTCATTAATATTTAAAAAAAAAAAAAAAAAGAAAAATAGAATTTTTTACTTTATCTTTAATTTTTTAAATTGTCGTTTACATTTTTGGAAGTTAAACTTTTGTTTAGTTTTTGTATATAAAGTGTCGATTTAAAAATTTTGCTCGTCTCTTAAGATACAAGTAGAGTTTAAAACTAAAGGTTAGACTTGTTGCTTTAAAATATACAAAATAGAGTTTTGCATTGTTGCGAATACTTATTTGTTAAACATAAAAAAACAAATGATTCTTTTAAAAAACCCTGACTTCCATTAAACAGTTCACTTTATATATAAAAAAATAATTGCTATTGTCACAAAGCTTTGTATACAACAATAAACAAGAATATTTAACGTTTGTGTAGAACTTATAAGCTAAGTATACACGTCGTGCAAGCTTGATTCCTTCCACTGAGTTTTAGTGCGGTGAACACTAGCAGGTAGCGATTAGACAAAAAAATATACAGAGTTTTTCAATAAAATGTTTCCAACAAAGGTTTTTAGGATTCGGTAGTAGTGTAATTAGTCAGAAAAAACTTGGGTAATCTAAAAAGTAAATGAAAATTAGTTACATATACAGCGTGCCTTCGAAAGTTTTTACCAAATGAGAAACTTTTTAATTATTTACTTTACGAAAAAAATGCATCTTTAAAAAAGTCCTGCTTGATAAGAAAATACATTTCCACAAAAATAATTGTATGTTGGATGTACAGGGTGGCTTAAAGAAGTCGTGTTACCAAATTAATATACACCGTATATCCTAGCTACGGCACAAAACTTTAAAGGGTGATTTTATGAAGAAAAGTTTCTATAAACATATGTCCGGAATTGCCTAAAATACAGGGCGTTAAAGTTTAAAAAAATCGATATTTTATAAATATATTAAATACCCCTTAATCGACTGGGTTCAAATCAGATTAGAATCAGAGAAACATTTTAGTGTATTTGTTTAATGAAATCAAGCGCTTGTAAAGTTTCACCTAGATTAGCCTTATTGGATCCAGTAGCGTCTCAGTGGGCACAACAGCCAATATTATTGAGAGAATAATGTTCGCCACTGGCTTTTTATGTAGTTTGTATATTTTTTTCTATAAAGCAAATAAAAATACAAATTTTTAGTGTTGTACATTTTTTTGTATGTGGTGTCGTATTTAAGATATTTATAAAATACCGACTTTTAAAAAATAATTAGAGCCTTGTATTTCAGAAGCGAAGCACCTCCGGACAAAAACTTTTTTCATAAAATGACATAGGAAATCACCCTTTTAGTAAGTTTTCTACCCTAGTTAAAAAATACTCTAAATTTCAATTTGGAAACAACCAGAACGTTAATGGAACTTCTAGAAATCGCCAAAAGTAAAGAAAAAACCAACTTCAGTACCACAGGGAATCAGATAAATTTCGTCGAAAGAAAAGGATTTCAGCGTGAAGACGTGGCAACACCGCGGACCAATCCAATCACTTCTTCGACTCGAGTTCACGCCCACTTCAATTGACGTCAGCTTCACAGCGCATGTCCAAAGGCCCGCGACTTAATGCCTGGCAAGGTGAATGCCCTCGATCGAGGCCAACAGCTGATCTTCACCTGGCGGATGTCCAAAGAGGAAACAAAATTGAGTCTGGTAGAAAATGTCAAGTTTGTGGAAAGGCACATGGTGGTGATTGTAAATATAAAAATTTTAATTGTAATGTATGTAAAAAATTGGGTCATATAGCTAAGATATGTAAAAATAAAAAAATAATTTTATTGATAATGAAATTGAAGAAAATTTGTTAGATGACAGATTTGATTTTTATTGGCAACAAAATAGGTTAGGGATCGATCTAAATTGTAAATATTTTTGTCACAGCAAAAAAATAAAAGGAAAAAGAATGGATAATGTTAAATATTTACATTTTACTAACCATGGAAGTTCAGAAAATTTTGAAATCGCGATTAGGATTAATGGAAAGGCATTATTATTTTTTATTGATACAGGTAGTTCGATTCAGCAATAAGTAAACAAGTTTTTGAAAAATATTTTTATGAAAACAATCTGCATCAGGATAATGTAGTGTTAAAAGCATACAACAATTCATTATTTAAACCTGAAGGTTATTTTAAAGCATCTGTAACGTTTAATAATAGATATGCAAAAGTTGATAAAGTTTTATGTCATAGGTAATAGTTGAACGTGACTTTCTTCACGCATTCAGCGTAAAGCTACAGGAAGTCAACCATATGGCAGTATATAGACAAGTGAATAGGCTAATACAGAAGTACTCGGAAGTATGTAATGACAGGATTCGTAAGTTTATTCTATCCAAAGTCAAAATTCATTTAAATATAAATGTTGTTCCTGTATTCTGTAAACCCAGACCAGTTTCCTTAGCTTATAAAACTTTAATGGATGATGAATAGGGTAGATCGGAAAAGAAAGGTATAATTTTACCAGTTGCTAGTAGCGATTGGGCAACACCTTTGGTTCCTATTGTGATAAAGGTATTTTAGGGGAGCTTAAAATAAAGCGACTTGTTTCAACTATTCGAAACTAAACTCTATTCTTAATAATAAAATATAAAATTTACATTGTCCCAAAAATGCTTACATACTATAAACACAAATTAAACATATTACAACATATTGAGTTACATTATAGCAATCATATTCAGTGGGTGCACATTGGTAGACTGGTATTAGTACATTGTTTCTTTGTAAAAATCCGTCTTGTAAGTTCCAATTAAATCCCATGTTTTTGAGATCTCTAAAGCTAATAAGTCCGTCAAAGAAAGGATGAAAGTCAAATAAGGTGAATATGATATTCTCTCTTATTTCAAATTCTTTAAAAGCTGGAATATGAGCTTCATATTTTGCCATTTGTTGACCACAAGATGTTTTAATAAGAGTTGGTTTAGTTATTATATAATTTGGAAAATTCTGTTTTGCTAAATATGGATTTAAAAGTGAGTTATGGCTACCAGAATCAATTAAAAATTTTAAAGGTTTAGGATATCCTGCTATTACTATGAATGGTAATCTACGTTGATCCATACTGTTCAGTTCTAAGTGATCTTCTCTCCAGAGGCTGGCTGAGAAAAATTTTCTGTGTCTTCGGGAATGGTAGAAGAAGGCACTTCAGTTTGAGGATCAATTAGTTCTTCAATATTTACGTGAGAGAGTAATAGATCAGCATCATCAATTTCTTCGAACCAGGTATCTTCTTGAATTATTTCTTAAATTATTCATTGTTGTTTGTCATGTTCATATAGTCTTCGGTTAGATGTGATACATTGGGCTGATAGTTATTTGTATAATCATCAGTCAGATGTAGTTCTTCTGCATAAAATGTCGGTCTTGATTGAGGTTGAAAATAATTTTGTAACCTAGGTTGATACTGATTTATTGGTCTATACTGGGGTTTAAATCCGCTTGTCTGTGTTTGACTATGCTGTTGAAAAGTACTTTTCGGTGCTACAGTCTGTTTAGTCACTACAGACATTGGAGTGGGTGACTCTTTTGGAGTTTGTCCAGTTGGTTTCCAGACATTCTTGGGTTTCCCAAATACTTGTTGGTTTGTGAAATATCTTTTCTCCGGAATATTTCTTGGAGTAATTTGGATTGGTTGACTCGGAAAGTAATTTCTTCATCCAAAGTCTGATGTCGAAGGACTAAAATATTGTGGTGTCTGCCTTATGAAAAATGGCTGTTGTTGTTGTTGAATAGTAGGTGCTTTGATTGTTGGATTTGGAATCTGCGGGAATGTATTTCTCTTAGTATCCGTACAAAAAGACATAAAATTTTCTTCCTCAATAACATAGTTCATAGCTTCCTCTAGACATGAAGGATTTTTCAATCTTACTCCGGTTTGAATTTGGTGCGGTATATATTTTAAAAATGTTATTAAAAGTAATTTTTTAATGTTGCCTATTTGAGTAACTTTAGCATCTGGATGCATGTTAGTGTCACAATTAATAGCATTAAAAACCAAACTTCTAAAATATTGACAACGACTTCCGAAATTATAGGGCGATTCTTTTGGATTAGGTTTTGAACTATGAAGTTCATGAAGCAAGCAAGTAAAAGATTTTTGATCAGTAAAACTAATTTCTAGAATAGGTTTAATTTCTTCCCATTTTGTTAATTCTGTTCTACTTGATATTAAAATTAAAGCTTTGCCCTCAAGTTTACCAATAATAGCTCTAAAAATAAGATTTTTAATGATTTGAGTACTATTAGCGCAATGAGCAACAATTTCATCGCAAGCAGCAATAAAATTTTTAAGCGCACATGGCTCACCGTTAAATTTAGGAATAATATCTAAATATAATCCTAATTCTTGATAATTTGTTTCAGGCATTGTGTCTTGATCTAAATCAAAATTTAAACTTTCAAAATTTTCGACCAATAATAAAGTTTCTAAATGTTTACTACTACTTTGAGTTGCGGATTCTTCTTCAGATAAACTACTTAAATATTGGTTTAAATCTAATTTGATTTCGATATTCTTTATTTTTTCTAAGAGTCTCTTTGAAAGTAAACATTAAAATTACGTTCCATTTAAGCGTTTCTCCTTCTTTATGAACAAATAAAAAGTTTAAAAAAGGTTCATAAAAAAATTAAAAAAAAAGGTTAAAAAAAGGTGTCAAAAAATATTCAAAAAAAATTAAAATAATATTTAAACAAAAAAAATTGTTATATGAAGAAACAAAAAATAATATAAAGGATAAAAATACAAAAAGGATATTTTCAGGATATTCGTTCCCACGAAAAAGTCCAGCTGTTTGAGGTTTTTGGATATTCGATCCAAGGGGCACTGGTTTCTCGATCAGGATATTCGGTCCCACGAAAAAATCCAGCTGTTTTGAGGTTTTTGGATTTTCGATCCAAGTGGCACTGGTTTTTCGATCAGGATATTCGGTCCCACGAAAAAATCCAGCTGTTTTGAGGTTTTTGGATTTTCGATCCAAGTGGCACTGGTTTTTCGATCAGGATATTCGGTCCCACAAAAAGTCCAGCTGTTCACCGAGTCCGAGAAAAACACTATCCACGAAGGCACTATGTTTTTCGGTTTCGGTACGGCGAATTTTTGTTTTGAATTTTCCGATCCGACTGCGCCAGTGACGTTTTTGCTTCCAGCAGCCTGTGGTTCGTAGAAGCAAACAACTTTTGGGTTTGGTGAGTTAGAGATTACTCGATATACTTGAATAACCGATTTATTCAAAGCAAACGCTGGCAACCTAACTAACTACATATTGGAGAAATACATACATTTATAATATTTTTAGGTAATACAATATATGTCACCTTAAGATAAAATACGGTACAATTAGTAGTCATCATAAAATAATAGATAAACTACGAGAAAATTACTAATACATAATTTACCAGAGATTATCGTTAAGATAATTTTCCTACGACCACTTGTGAAAATAGCAAATAGCACACTGGTTTCATGCATAGAAAATGCGTTATATCACACTAGTGTTGCAAAGTACTTTACAGCACTAGTGTTGCAAAGTATGATGTCATTCTAAAAACTGCTATTGGTTTTGCAAGTGACATATTTATTGTAGTGACAGTAAAAAAACTTTTTACTTACCTTAAACAGTAGAACCCAAATTAGCGAAAATCATCTTATTGACGTTAATTTACTGCACAGTATAAGCTTTCTTCCAATATTGAAAAGAGTAATAATAAAATTTCCGAAAAAATAAAAACATAAACAAAAATAGACATAACCACAAAAAACAACTTTTACTGACAGCTCGCTCAGTGGCACAGTGTTGTCAGGTAAGTAGATCAAATTAAAAATCTCCCTTCTACCTTTGAGCACGCACCTTATAGAGGCAGCCTTGCCGCTTGACCGTTCGACTTAAAGCGCCAGAGAAAAAAAGCCTATAGATCAAATTCCTTTCTCTCTTTCTTCGTGTACTCAAACAACTAGTTAAATCTTTTTTTAATCCCTAATTAAACCTAAGGCTAATACACACTTTATAAATCCACTTTCTTTTATCCATTCATAAATAGAATCAGACCCTTCCGACGTTGCAAAATGCTTTCCATAAATGCTTTCCATATTTTGCATGGTAACTGATGTTTGGTAGTCGTTTTTTCTTACTTTTAGGACTTTAGGTTATGCATTTACAATTTTCATATTTTTTATATTTTTTCTTAAAAATATGGGGAAAAACTGTAATTTTTACTTAATTTTACATGTGATGTTCAGTTCCATTAACTCGTTTTACCAATTTTACCCCACCCAGCACCCCTTTTCACTTCCCGGTCCCGTAAGTTTGTTTACTGATATTTTTAAAAAACGGAATATTTTGGATATGCACCACTTACATTTTATTTAGAAGAGTGTCTACAATATGTAAGTATCGATAATTTTTAAAAAACCCTTATAATAGCAGAAAACCGTATTAAACAATTACCGTTATTACCTAACAAAACCATACAATTTTTATTAAGTGGGGGCCTTTTTAAATTCCAAAATGAGAAAAGTTATATAATGCTTCTAGGTAGGTGATTTTCGATGTAAAAATATTGTCAAAACAGTATAATAGAGCAGTGAGGAAAAGTACATATCACACTAGTGTTGCAAAGTAAATATCACCCTAGTGTTGCAAAGTTCTCAATTGTTTTTATTTTTTCTGAACAGACAAACTTTAATTTTTTTTTTTGGTGAATAATTTGTGGTCGTAGGAAAAATAGTGTACAGTACTCGTGTGAAAATGACTTTCTTACACTCGTGGGTTTGTCGCACTCGGCTAACGCCTCGTGCTACAATATTCCCACTCGTGTGAAATTAGTCATTTTCCACACTTGTAATGTAATATACTATTACGGTATAAAAATACTATGCGAAATATAATATGATAAAATTCGACAAATAATAATAATAAGCAATATACCGAGATTTATCTCTTACACCTACGCTTAATGTCTCTATTACATTTGGTTTACAGGATGGCACAAGCATAATTGGTTGGCACAAATATAATTCCGTAACGAACTGTGATAGTAGTTTATGAGTAACATTTGTAAGCAGTTAGCATCAGTATCCAGCGCGGCAGATTAATATACCGTACTCGGTTAGCTACTCCTACCAAATATGAGCCCCGTATACAGGGCCAATCATAAAAAACAAAAATATATCCATCAGAAATTAATTACATGCTAAACAGTGTATAGTCTACGACGTAAAAGAAACAGAGCGCTATACAGAAAAAGGCCAAAATAACATTTTCGAGCATGGCTATTTTTTTATTTTAAGAAAATATTTCAGGGCTTCAGGGATAACGAAAAATATGTAATCTGATACAACCCGAGCGATTTCCACAAGCCGAAATAATAGTAGTATATTTTTGACATATTTAAAAGTCTATAGCCACTTACCCCACCAATAAAAAGGTATACATTATATAATATTAATAAAGCTTTGCAACCCAATGAGTCTTTTTGTCCTATTTTTAAAAATAAAGTACTTTACTCTTGGTCAATTTTCATATTTTTAGTTATCCCACCCTATATATTGTCAATCGACGTAAAATTTTGTTTTAATTAGTTTTGGACCATGCGGCCAGTTTTTCCGAAAACACGTAAAAAAATTCCAAAATTTTTGGTCCATTTGTCCTCTTGTAACACCTATTCTATGACACACTGTACACATAATTTATTTTCAAGTTTTTTACTTACTAATAAAGTTCTATTCTACCAATCAACTCTTTTATCCCACATAACAACTAAAGAATATTCATATCCCAAGCAGATGCCCCGAATATGCGCCAACTCATATTCCCTGACTAATATTCCTAGCATTATGTAAGTATATATTCGCTTATGTATCTGTAAAGGAATATTCGTTGCACATTCCAGGTATATGCGATATTACCTAAAAAATCGTTGTTTTATAAATAAAAGAAATATTCATCCTATATATAGTTGTTTTCGCCGCATATTGGTTACGCATTAATGGTAATGGTTATGACATCTCTCCGTCCAAATTTCTGTTTTTTTTAATACTTAAAGTTCCCGCGGAAAACTACGCCCAATCATAGCCCAATCACAACAACCGATAGGTTGAGGATACTATTAACCAATCAGGCGTTGGGATGCATCAGGCGCGGCGTGGCGTGACGTGGCGTCACCTAGGTAAGTTCCAATATACAATATACATCTTTGTAATCTTTTAGCTATAAGTATTAACAGATCACATGACCTTAAAATAAAATATCTATAAAGGGGTCATGTGATCTGTCAATATTTTGAGCTATAAGATGTAATATTGGAACTTAATATTGAACTTGAAGAGAACATAACCTCAGTTTTGGTTTTTGTGCATTTGATTGTTGGTTTTTATTATTGCGATGTTGTGCAATGGCATTTTTGTGGAAGCTGAAAGTGTAATTTCGGTTGTTTTACTAGATTTCCAGAGTATAGTTATACATGAAGGAAAAGACAATTAACCAACTATATAAGACATAAGGTAATTATAAGTATTATAAAATAAAATGTAAAACATATCTGGATTTTTATATATGTTTTTTAGAATTTAAGCATCAAGTTCTAACAAAATTGAACATTATTGTGGCTAAATTAATATAACAAGAGAACAGAAAATTCTTGTGAGGACGAGATCGTACAAAAAATTAAAAGATGGCTTGCTAAAGCAAATGAAAAAATTAATAATGAAACTAAAAGAAAAAAACAGTAAGATATTTTTTTCTAAACTGTTGTTGCCTTTAACTATGACATTAAATAAAAACCACTTTGCACTAAAAGTTAAAAAAATGTTTGGTCAAGTGCAAAGCTTTTTCATATAGTAATAATATTAAGGGTAATTTTCTAGAAACCTGCGGCAACTCCGATTTTGACGAAATTTGGTATACGGGGGTTTTTGAGGCGCGGATCACGAATCTAAAAGAATTTTTGGTGGAAACGTTTCGTTCTTAAGATATTCATCATCAGACTTGAATTTTGAACTAATCCTATTTTGACAATATTCCCCCTTCTTTTTGCACACAATTCTTGATTTAAAGCTAAAGTGGCACAAAATATTTGATTTTTACTGTTTGAAATCCCATTTTTTACGTATTTTACATTATTTTTGCATTAAATTGCATAGCTATACTTTAAATCATTTCAATCCCAGTGAGCCATGAAGTCCTATGTGTATGTATAGTTGCGGAATTATCAAAGAACAGACACGCAATTTAATTCAAAAATAATGTAAAAAACGTAGAAAAACGGGGTTTTAAAAGGTGAAAATCAAATATTGTGTGACACTTTGGCTTTAAATCAAGAATTGTGAGCAAAAAGAAGGGGGAATATAGTGAAAATAAGCTTAGTTCAAATTTGAACTTTGATGATGAATATCTCGAGAACGAAACGTTTCCGCCAAAAAATATTTCAGATTCGTGATCAGCACCCCAAAAACCCCCGTATCCCAAATTTCGTTAAAATCGGAGTTGACGCAGGATTCTAGAAAATTACCGTTATCCCAATTGTGTTTAAATTTTAAAAAAATGTCAAAGCTTTGTTATTTTTTAAGCATTTAAGTACATTTGAATTAATATAAAAAACAAATGAATATTTTTGCTTTTTTGTGGTTCAGTAAGGTAAAAACTTAAAACCCCTTCTTAGATTAATGTGGCTTAAATTTTGCCTTATAAAAAACGTCTTCGCATTTTTAAATTTATGGTCGAATTTACTTAGATTAATCCTAAAATATATAAATATATATTTTTAATTCTATGAACTTTTTTCTTATTACTATAATCCCAATTAAGTTAATTTGAACATTGTTACAGAAAATATTCAGAACAAATTTATGGGTTTTAAAAATTAAGCTATTTTTTAAAAGGCAAAAATGACTTGGAACATAAATCTAAAGGGGCTTTTAAGTTTTCGCCTTATTGAACCACAAAAAGCAAAAATTTACGTTTGCCTTTTGAATTGATCTAAATGTACCTAATTGCTTTAAGAATAACAAAGCTTTGACATTTTTTCAAAATTTAAGGGCAATAGAAATAATTTACGGCAGTTAATTAATTTCGATCTAATCTCTATCCGGGGTAAGTAAGAAAAGTGAGTTTTTTTTTACAATTT
Organism: Listronotus bonariensis; assembly: GCA_014170235.1. NCBI lineage: Eukaryota > Metazoa > Arthropoda > Insecta > Coleoptera > Curculionidae > Listronotus > Listronotus bonariensis. Next base: position 68,080 of record JACEGR010003914.1, on the reverse strand, counting down.
TTTAGTATAAGGCTATGCTTTAAAAATATGACGTAACTTTTAATTCTAAACAAGTTTTTCCAATAATATTTTTCTCCAAGTTCAAAATAAAGGTAGTTTTCTCTTGTGTCATATTCGTTAATTTGCACCTACCTCGTATACGCTATGGTTTATTTAAATGTTGATCAGTGTTTTGTAAGTTTTGCTTTAAGCAGAGATTTTTATCAGGAATAACATTTTTAGAAAAATCAAAAATAAAAAGTTTTCCACATGGTTCAACATTTCTGTCGGTCAGGGGGCGTCCATAAATTACGTAAGACATTTAGGTGGGAAAGAAAATCTCACCTAATCTCACCAAGAGGGGAGGGAGGGTCCAAAATATTGAAAAACACCTCACGTAATTTACGGACGCCCCCTCACTGTATACTGTATTATCATCAAGATTAAGGGTGTGAACCAAATATCAGGTCGATCTGTCGTCAGGAGGGAGGCTAAAATTCCAATTACTAAATTTGACCCAAACAAACAAACAAGTAAATCAATAAATAAACTGTGCAAGGTAAATAGAACCATTTAAAAAGACAGGTTTTATCATGAAAATTCCACACCACTGTTTTTTGACCAATCAAATGTGTAGTTTTGGTTGCATTACCATGACAACACAAGTATTTATAGGATTTTTTTTCCTGTCTGGGGTACCCTGGAGCCAATTATGGTGGAAATTTTTTGACATAATCATTGAATTTGTTTTAACGTCATGTGTGTCATTCACATACATAATTAAAGAAAATGTTATTTTGTACCAATTGTGGTATTTCAGACATAACATAATATAAAATAATGTAAGGTTTTAAGACACTAAATGACTTATACAACTACAGTTAGTAAAATAATATCATAAGACTGAAGTACTAGGCACAAGTGAAAAGCAAACGAAAGCAAGGTATGGGTCTAAAAAAATTAAAATAAACAATTTTTTACCAACTATAGTTATATAAGGTATATATAATATAAAAGAATAAATAATGATAAGCTCTAAAATTTCATATATTTGCAAGTAAAATTGGTAAAATGGAAAATATTTATTTTATAGTAAAATTTTAAAGCTCGTGTTAAAGTTACAAATATCTATTAATTTAAAAGAATATTATTTAACATAAACTTGGTGTCCAATTTTCTTACTGAATTACACTTGCTTAAATAAATCCAGGACTAGTGGTATTACAAGTGAAAATATAGGAAAGAAAATAAATTGAGGAAAGAAAGATGTTGTGTTGATGCTTCTAGAGACCTTAATAGTCACACTATCTTTATATCATCCTACCGAGTCGAAACAATTCAGTGGGTAAGCTGCTTTACCCCTCTAAGACAATTGCGCGCTGGCATACTCCTCCAAACTAATTTAATTGTGGAGCATACTTTTCGACACGCCAAAAAAAGGTGGCAACACCAGTTAATACTCATTTCTTTTCCACTAACATATTTCTAAATTATCTCTCTTTTAAACATAGTAATCTCATCCCTAGATTTCTGTTACCAATTTGTATACTGCCGTCCTACAGAAAAACACCTATGTAATATGGATTATTATAATAAGTTATAAAAGTAGAGTTTCGAATTCCATTGTCTTCATTTAATTTCTTTACACAACGTTTCGGGCAGTACTATCTATGTCCTCTTTCAAGTGTAAACTGAAAACGGAAATTTTCTTAAAATGTTTAATAAACTTTTTATTTTGTTCTGGAGAAAAGCCAAATAATATTTTGTTTAGAGACAGAGTGACAGTAAGGTACGCAAAATAGGACTCTTTAGTTGTTTAGTTTAAAATATGGGCACTAAACACTCATTATATTTCTATTGACTCAACTTTTGCATATAAATTAATAAAAATATTGGAAACCGGTAATGACAATTATGGACATTTCCCTGATTTCTAACGTTTTATTTCGACTTACGTCGCGGTGACTTATTTTTTTTTGCCACTCTTAGTTTAGACGGTATGAAGAGTGACAACAAGGTATGAAGAAACAGTCACCACCTCTGGTGCAGAGTATCCTGCATTTAGACGAGTATGCTTGACTTTAGTTTTGACAGTTTATTTATAAGATTTATGTCAAAGTTAAATTCAATGATAGACTACCCCAGGATAAAACAATACAAACGAGTTGTTTTTTCCATTTAACTTATAAACTAAAATATAATTATTGTGTAATTTTAAAAATTAATCTAGTTCAAGAGTACTTGGAAAATTCTATGTCTGAAAATAAATAATGTAAATAATTATTATGTTCAAATACTCTTTCTAATTTCGAAATGTTAAAGGTAATAATTATTAAATATAAATAATAAAATACTTAGGCCAACAAACAAAGTAATTTTTAGTTTAGATTTAGACCAAAAATTAGTTTTAAGCAAAGCATTACGTTGCATCGGTCTTTTGGCACAAATAACATCAGCAACTATGGATTTTGATAATATTACCAGTGAAATATTAGAGGATGGCAAAAGGCTCAAATATGTGGGACTTTATTTAAAAGAACATCAAAAATTTCATGTTTGGTTTAAGATTTACTTATTTATAATCCACGTAATTTTTGTAGGAGCTTTTAATGTTTGTGGTACTATTAACTGGGTGATTAGTAGTACAAATCCCTACAAATTTGCATTATGTGGCTATTATATGATACCATTTATTCAGTCTCAAGCCAAATTATTACTTATTTTTCAAAACAGGACCCATTTTGCTAAACTTTTGGAAATGTTAAAACTAAAACATTTTGTATCCCAAAATCAGGAAGAGTCAAACATGGTAAAAAGAAAATTTGTATTTTATAAAAATTCAAAAAATTTCTTGTGGTTGGTTTCTCTGTATGTGCGCTTGGACTGGCATTTAGTCCCATTATTAAAAAAGTAATAATGGATTAGTGTTTCCAGCTTGGTATCCCGTAGATATTTCTATTTCGCCAGCTTTTGAAATAGCCTTATTACATCAAAATATTGCGCTGTTATTGGGAACTGGTGCATATTGTTATCCTGAGGTATTTATTTGTGGAGTTCTTACTTTTATTGGATTGCAGTGTGACATTTTAAGTCTTAGGATCCAGAAATTGGGTAAAACTAAATCCAGTAAAGAAAATCAAAGAATATTAGTTGAATGTGTGGTACATCACTTAGATATTGTAAAGTAAGTTTTTACATTTAGGCAGTAACGTAGCTAGGTTTTAGGGGCAAAAGGAGAGGGGGAAAGAAAGTTCTTTTGGGAAGCATGTATTTTCAAACAGAAAGTTTTGCATCAAGTAACTGCTTTAAAATACGAGATTTTAATTTTATATGGAGTTAAAAATGCAAAAACATAATATACAAGGTATTTTAAAAGTATGGAAACGGCTAAATACCTTAAAAACTAAGGGCCATAATTTTTTATTTATTAAAAAAATGTATAAAATTAAATAAAGCATCTTTCGGAGACCTTGCATTCAACTAAAAAAGGCATTTATATTTAGATACTATAAGGTTAAAATATATTTTGAAATCAGAACCCCCATTTTATTAAAGAAATCAAATGCTGAGAAAAGTTTGCTTATACCCGTATTTATAAGTAAAGGTTAATTATTTGGTACAAAGTGTCTTTAATTAAAAAATAAAAAAGTTATTTTGACCGAAAAACATCCGTAAATACCACTTTCAAGGTTAAAACTAAGATTGCCACAGGTTACTTTATTTGATTTTATACCACTAAACAATTGAACTACTTTAATTATTAATTAATTTCCTTTTTATCTCATGCAGTACTGTAAATTTTTTAAATTTATTAAAAAAGCATTTTAATAAGATTTTAATAATTAAAGGCACTTACTTTTAGAAAAAAAATATATTTAAGTTTTTATTTTTAAAGTTTTTTAAACGTGTAACGAGTCAATAATAATATTTTAAATTGGTTAAACTTTAAAAACCAATCCAAATTGATTACAATAAATAACAAAAACTAAAAATAACAAGCAGGAATCAATTTAACTACTTAATTTACTACTTTACTAATTGAAATAGTGCTTCAAATTAAACTATGTAAAAAGAAGGAACTCTTCTATTTCAAAATTATCGAAAATTCCACTCATAGGCGCAATTTGCTTAGGTTTTTAGGGGGCTGGAGTCTTGGTAGTCCCGAAAGGTATGAGGCAAGCTTCGAGACCTTGCAAAAAATTAGGAAAAGATAAAGGGATTTATTTGTCATTACTGCCACAAAAATGACCTACAGGTAAAAGTGGCACTATTGACATAAAAATCGCTTTCTCTTATTGCTTTTAGGTTTTAATCATCAAGTTTCGGCTTGGATACTGGGAATTTTGGGGGCTAATTTTGTCTAATTTTCTTTTGGGGGCTAAGCCCCCTAGGCCCCTAAATTGCGCCTATGATTCCACTATTATTGTCTATGTCGCAGCCAAATGGTTATTTTAGGCAAATGACTTTTGCCAAGGCAAATGCCTTCTGCTTAGGCAAATGGTGTATTTTAATTTTCAAATGCTATTTGCCTAGTCAATAAGCATTTAATTCTATTTGCTAAGACAATTTTTAGGCAAATGGAAAGGGAAATACTTGCATAACCAGTCGGTCATGTAAAACTGTCACATTAGGGGGAGGGGTAATGGTCAGTTCTGATTAGTTACCTAAATCTTTTTTTTTTAATTGCTTGATAAAGCATACTAAAAAAAAATTAACTCTCCATAACTAACCTTGACCGCCCCAATGTGACAGTTTTGGATGACCGTCTATAGCGCTTCGAACCAATCAAATTACACGTGCTTTTGCTTTTTACTGTAATCTGCAAAACACACTGTATGCCTAATATAATAATCTTAAATAATTATTGTTACGTTGAGTCTTACAAGCATATAAAGAAGTTAAATATTCATTGGAAAGGTTGTCCAGAAAGAAAAAAATCAACAGTACTAGTTTACTTGATTCGCTTCCTAGAAAAAACACAAATGTATAAATTATTATGTCCCAAACTAAGTTATTTTTTTAATTTAAGGTATATCGTCAAAAGGTCGTTAAAAGATATTTTTAAAAATTTCATTGCCAACTATGGTTTTTTATTTTAAAAAATGCAAGCTTATGTCGTAGCTCAAAAATGGATTACTACATTAAATATCGTATTACACCTTTCTATTAAGATGATAATTATTTAAATGTTTTTTATTTACACTTTTTTTTATTTCAAATATTAACTGAGCTATAGAAAAAAAAACAATTAAAAAAAAACGATTTTTTCAAAATATCTAGTAAGCCATGATTTTTTTGAACAAAACAATAAGTAATTTAAACTAAACTCTAAAAACTACAATTCTTTCCACATTTTTTAACCGTCTGTGTAGCGGTTCTCGAGATGCCTGTACCAAATATTAAAAAAATTACCCTGTATAATGGCACGTATTTTTTCAACAAATAGTTTTTCATAATTTCTCTTCTTTTATATTAGGCTATAACAGAAAATGGCACAAGAACAAAAAAATTTATGTAGGGTAAATTGGGGCACATTCGGGCGGATTTGATAAAGTACAAATTTTATTACAATTTAATAAACAAATGGCTTAAAGTAACGCTTAGAAAATTATTTGGTAATTTAAGAATCCCTTTTTAGACAATTTAGAATAAAGGCTGGCGTTTTGTTGGTAAACTATGTTAAATAAAAACGTTGCATCTGTTTATAGGTGCCCCAGGATGGGGCAGTTCTCGACTTGTATAAAGTGCATTCAGACACATAAAAAACTATAAACAGCAATTGATGGTAGTTATTTGGGTACACGCCAAAAAATAAATTAAAAGTATCAAAAAATTTAAACAAGTAAATAGAGAACTAAAAATTGACGTTTTGGCGGCAAGTCTGCCACCGTTGTCAAGATAAATTAAATAAAAGTAAAAAAATTAAAAACTAACTAATATTTAGGTTAAAATTTTTAAAATTTTAGCTTTTTTAGGAGATTTTTGACATTAAATGTCAAATATGTTTGTTTGGTTATAGTGTCATAGTGACATACATAACTGGTTGCTGGTGTATTTATTATTTTTTCTGAAGATACTTCAGTATTAAGCAAAGGAAACCAAGTATTATTTAAATTAACTAAAATTGATGTTACAGAATTATCTTTCTTTAATAATATATACGCACTTTCTTTGATTTTGCGTTTATTAGAACAAGTTTCCTTTGCTAAAATGCTTGAAGCATCCCAGTTTATTCTGTGGTTGTTATCAAATGCGTATTGACAGATTTTTGAATTATAAAATTCTATGTTTTTACTGTATGATTTGTGTTCTTTTTTGCGTTTGGCTAAAGGCCTACAAGTTTCACCTATATAATACTTATTACATTGGAATGATATTTTAAAAATAACATTTTTTGTATTTTCATTTAAGTTGTATGATTTTGTTTTTGTTAATTGAGATCTAATAGTGTTTTGTGTTTTAAAGATTGTGCGAATATTAAACTTATTTCGTATTCGTTGAATTTTGTTTGATAGTCCGGGAATGTATGGTAAAAATAAATTTGTAATAGGTCTTTTTTGATTCTGTCTTATATTTTGAGATTCAAATTCAAGGAAACAATTATCTATAAAATCAAAGGAATATTTATTTTGAATTAAGATATCCTTTAAATAATCTTTTTCAATGTTTATATTTTGATTAGAACAAATGACTTTAATTCTATCAAATAAACTTTTACAACTCCCTTTTTAACCATTATTGGGTGATTTGAGTTAAAATTTAAGTATCTATTTGTATGTGTAGGCTTTCTGTAAATTTTTGTTTCAAAATTGTTAAAAAAATTTTTTATTAAAATGTCAAGAAAAGGTAGTTGTAAGTTGTTTTCTTTTTCTAAAGTAAACTGAATGGTTGGTTCTTGTATATTAATGTGTGTTAAAAAATTATTGAAACAGTGTTCGGCATGTTGGTATATAGAAAAAATGTCATCTCTATATCTCCATCAAACTAAAGGTTTATTGTGATAATTTTCTACAAAATTTGACTCAAAGTTTTCCATAAAAATATTACTTTAAAAAGGTGATAAAGGTGAGCCCATAGCCATGCCAAAAGTTTGTTTATAAAAATCAGTGTTATATTGAAAATATGTTGTTTTAACACGAAAAGTTAATAGCTCAAGAATGGTGTTTATGTTTAATGTGTTTTTTTCCAGGATGGGCATAATTTTTTAATTTATTTCTAACAATATTTAATGTTTTACCTGCTGGAACATTTGTAAATAAAATAACAACATCAAAACTTACCAGAGTATTATTTGGAATAATGTCCATGTTTGATCATTTTTCCAAAAATGTTTAGAATTTTTTATGTACGTACGGGATCAAAATACCGCAACGGTTTTTAATTTTTGTATTTGCGTTGCTTAGTTTGCGTAATAATGCTTTTTGAATTGTATGGTTGTTGAATGCTTGGATATGATATAAAAGATTGTCGTAAAGTATAAAAACTGTCTCATATTTAAGAACCTGCTTCATCAAAACTTAAAATATTTCCTACTTGGGGGTTTTGGGAAATGCCCAATTTGTTGCTGATACTTGTCATGTTGCCAGGTTTAGTATTTTAACTTTTAGAATTTATAAAAGCTAATTATGTAGTTTATGGCATAAGAGAAAAAAGAATTATGAAAAAATTTATAAAAATTACTTTTACACATAGATCTACTTTTTTGTCCACCCTGTAAAAAGTTTTTAAAAGATTGTTGAAGAAATTTAATATTAGAAATATAAAAGTATTGCTCTTTGCTTAAAACGTCAAACAGTAGAAGTGAATAGGACTAAAAGAGTTTTAGTGTTATACAGGGTGACAACGCTAATTCGTTACTTTTTTAGTAAAAACATCATGTTTTCAGATTTACGAGGAATATCAAAAAACTTGACCAAATTGTATGTCACAAATGATTATCTGATTATTATGAAATATTAAAGTTTTAAAAATTTCTTTTATTTAAAAAACTGCAGAACAACAAAATTTCGCAAAAAAATACGTCATATTTACCACTTTGTATATAAGAGGTAAGTTTAATAACAAGACTGCAGTGTAGGCAGTCATAAAGACTAATAAATGCGTCCAAATTTGTCAAAAACCGCACTAAAATATTTTTTGTAGTCTTTGAAAAACCTAAAATTTTAAATTATTCCGTTCGAATGTCTAGCAATTTAGATGACATTTAATACATTAAATAATTTTTTAACACACATTAATACACAAAAACCAACCAATAAGTTAACTTTAGAAAAAGAAAATAACTCACAACTACCTTTTCTTGACATTTTAATAAAAAAGATTTTAACAATTTTAAAACCAAAATTTACAGAAAGCCTACACATACAAATAGATACCAAAATTTTAACTCAAATCACCCAATAATGGTTAAAAAGGGAGTTGTAAAAAGTCTATTTGATAGAATTAAAGTCATTTGTTCTAATCAAAATATAAACAATGAAAAGATTATTTAAAAAATATTTTAAATCAAAATATAAGACAAAATCAAAAATAACCTATTACGAATTTCTTTTTACTATACGTTCCCGGACTATCAAATAAAATTCAACAAATAGGAAAAAAATTAATATTCGCACAATCTTTAAAACACAAAACACTATTAGATCTCAATTAACTAAAACATAACCATACAGCTTAAATGAAAATAAATAAATATCATTTATAAAATACCGTGCAAATGTAATAAGTTTTATATAGGTGAAACTTGTAGACCATTACCTAAACGCATAAAAGAACACAGATCATACATTAGAAACATAGAATTTTATAATTAAAAAATCTGTCAACACGCATTTGATAACAACCACAGAATAAACTGGGATGCTTCGAGCATTTTAGCAAAGGAAACTTGTTCTAAAAAAGGCAAAATTAAAAAAGTGCGTATATATTATTAAATAAAGATAATTGTGTAGCATCAATTTTAGTTAATTTAAATAATACTTGGTTACCTGTGCTTAATACTGAAGTATCTTCAGGAAAACTAAAAATCAACTAACTCATCACCTTTTTTATAAATAATAAATACACCAGCAACCATTTATGTATGTCACTATGACACTATAAAAAAAATTACTCTACAATTGTTTCGCCTTTCTAGGGCTTCATCAAGAGTACTTCGTATACTAAATTTAAAAAAGAGAAATATTTACAAACAGAACCATTTAACACGTTTTTCCCAAAAAGGTCTATAAAATATTATTAGGGTTTTATTATGCGGCCCAGATGTGGTAATAAATTTATTTATAATTGGCATATCTGCGAAATTTATTTGATCATTGGTAGAAAGAGTTGTATTGTCTATAAGTGATTTTTTAATTTCTAGTTGTTCATATAAATTTAATTTTTTACCTTTGTTTTCTCTATGGAGTAGTTTAACATTATTAAGATCTATAAAGTGGTTTTGTTCTATACAATGTGTTGAAATGCCTGTGTTTTTTAAACCATTTAAAATTGATGTTTTGTGTTCTTTTATTCTGTTTTTTATGCTCCTTCCACTTTGACCAATATATTCCGCATTACAGTCTGCGCAATTAACTTTATAAACCCCTGACATATCTAATTTTTCTGTTTTGTCTTTATTGTTAACTAATAATCTACCTAGGTTACTCTTATTTACAGACACAGTTTTACAGCCTAACTTATCTAGCCTATTGGATACATTATTGCTGATGTTTGGTATATAATTGATAAACTTAAAATTATTGTTTTTAGGTTCTGTAATACTATAAAACTCTTTAGCAATTAACTTTTGTTTTTTCTTTGTTAACAATTTATCAATAAGTGATTCTTTATATCCGTTGTTTCTTGCTATTTGTTTAATAATGCAGAGTTCTTTGTTAAAATTTGATTGACTTAATGGGAAAGTGACAAGTCTGTGAATTAAACTATGAAAAGAAGATAATTTTATTTTCCATGATTGGTTCGATGCGTAATTTATTACCGTGTCTGTCGTCGTTGGTTTTCTGTAAATATCGAATTCAATGTGGTTGTCAATATTTTTAATGTTTATATCCAAAAAATTTATCTCATTTTCATTTCCTTTTTCCATAGTGAACTGAATGTTGCTATTTATTGAGTTTAGAAAATTTAAAAACTTATCTAAATTTCTCTCTGTACTATTCCAAATGCAAAAACATCGTCTACATATCTTTTCCAATAAAAAATGTGTTTAATTAGTTGATTATTAGAGTTAAATAAAACTTTTTCAAAATGAGCCATAAAAATTTCCGACAATAAAGGAGAAATTGGAGAGCCCATAGGCAGGCCATCATTTTGTTTATAAAATTCACCATTAAATTTAAAAGAATTTTGATTTAGGCATGTTCGAACTGCATTTTTAATTCTGTTTTTGTTTTAATATCTAAGTTTGAAGCACCGATTAAGTTATTTAAAATTTCTATAACTTCTTTTATTGGAATTGAGGTAAAAAGACTTTTTACATCAAAAGAAACTAATTTTGAATTGTTTGGAATCGTTAGGTCCTTCGTAAATTCGATAAATTGAAAAGAATTTTTTATTGAGTGCGGGGACTGAAAATTAATTAAATCGGGTAGTATCTTACTTAATTCTTTTGCAAGTTTATAACAAGGAGCGTTAACATATGAAATGACCGGTCTAATGGGGTTATTTTCTTTGTGAATTTTTGGTAAACCATATAATAGAGGTGTCGAAGGGTTCATTACTTTAAGCTTATATGGTTGATTTTGTGTGATAATGGGACTATCTTTAAGTATCTTAATAATTTCAGATTGATGTTTGTTTGTGGGGTCATTTGGTATTTTAATTATATTGCTGTCTTCTAATAAATGTTCTACCTTATTAATATAGTCTATTTTAGTTAAAATTGTAACCGTGTTACCTTTGTCTGCTTTGCAAAGAATTAAGTTGTTTTGAACTAATTTATCTTTTAAACTTATGATGCATTTAATTTCTCCTTTATTACCATTTGGAATATTAATATTATTAAACAATTTAGCTAAATCAATTTTATCTTCTATAGTTATATTATCTAACGAGTTAATTGCAATTTCTGTGTTTACAGCTAAAGATTCTAGCTCCTGTTTGTTAAACATATGAGGAGAGTACAAACATATTTGACATTTTATGTCAAAGGTTTCAGAATCTCCTAAAAGAGCTAAAATTTTAAACCTAAATATTAGTAAATTTTTAAATTTTTTATTTTTATTCAGTTTATCTTGACAACGGTGGCCGACTTGCCGCCGAAACGTCGATTTTTTGTTCTCTTTTTACTGGTTTAAATTTTTTTGGTTTTTGTACTTTTAATTTATTTTTTGGCGTGTCCCAAATAACTACCATTTATTAAATGAATCCGACGAACCAATACAGAACATATCTTCACCAGCGAGTTTTATTTATTATTAAAAGTATCAAAATTAGGATTAAAATCTAAGAAAACCAGCTAACCGTGAGGTTTTTTTGACAGTTGTTGGTTTGGGCAACTTAGACTCTTGTATATCGGATCTAGAAATAGTGCATTTATTTTCGACTGGTTAAACAAACATATTTGACATTTAATGTCAAAGGATTCAGAATCTCCTAAAAGAGCTAAAATTTTAAAATTTTAAACCTAAATATTAGTAAATTTTTAAATTTTTTATTTTTATTCAATTTATCTTGACAACGGTGGCCGACTTGCCGACGATACGTCGATTTTTAGTTCTCTTTTTACTTGTTTAAATTTTTTGGTTTTTGTACTTTTAATTTATTTTTTTGCGTGTCCCAAATAACAACCATTTATTAAATGAATCCGCCGAACCAACACACAACATATCTTCAATACAAACAGCAAGTTTTATTTAATATTAAAAGTATCAAAATTAGGATTAAAATCTAAGAAAACCAGCTAACCGTGAGGTTTTTTGACAGTTGTTGGTTTGGGCAACTTAGACTCGTAGATCGTATATCGGATCTAGAAATAGTGCATTTATTTTCGACTGGTGGATACTAAAATCCATTTTGAGAGTGTCTTAAAAACTTCATTACATATTTATTATACATATTCTGCATATCCTATTACTTGACCTACATAGTAATATATATCTTTTTTGTAGGAAACCTTACCAACAGGTTATTACCGATAAAAAATAAATATGGGTTAAGTCAGCGGTTCTCAGACTATACGGCGCAACCCCCAGGGGGCGTGTTAACTTAGTAAGGCGGCGGCGCAATGAATTTAAAAACAAAGTGATATAAACCGATTTATTAAATTTTTAGTGTCACATATAAAACTAACGAACCTATTCTAAACTTAATAAAGTTAAACTATTGTTAGAATCCAAGAACAAATGGCTAACATGCGTTTGCTTTGTGGCACACAATCGCTATAAGTTGGGTTCCACTTTGCAAAAGGCGACTCTGCGTTCTTTTTCTAGTTGAAGCTTATTTCGATATTTAGATTTTAACAAAGCAACAGCAGAAAATTCGGTTTTACAAAGATAGGGCGTGGGAAAAACCAATGATCTGAAAAATAAATATGGATGATTGCAGCGAAAATCATAATAACCCCTACCTGGGCACTGCGCAGTCCCCTTGTGGGCATGCGCAGTAAAAAATTCTGACTAGCGAAAAACAAACAACAGGACCGGGTTTAACATTTTGTATATGATTCAATTATAAAGAAAATATACCAAGTAATTTTGTTTCTTGGTATACATATTTAAATAATTTATTTTAAGTCTGTATTCGTATTGCATAGCAGTCCCTAAAAAGTAAACCGGTTTTATATTGGGGACTATTTTTTGTTGTATAATTTTTTATTTTTCGGTCGTATTGCTGATTTTATTGAAATTTAGCAAATGGGAGTGCTTAGAAGCATTGATCTCAATTTAAATTCGGTTTTTTGCTAAAACACCTTATTTTTAATTCATGAGGACCCACTTTGACTCAACCTCAAACATGCACGAAATTTTTTTCCGCATTATTATCTTCCTTCTTAACACTACCTTGACACAACAAAACTGAATGGTTGGTATTTTATCATAAAAGCAATTAGTTTTGGTGTAACTTGTTTAAGGAATAAATCTCAATTCATAAACTGATATTTCGCTCCCGTTGCCGTAGCAGTTGTTGTTCAGTTAAATTTGGCATGTAATGTCATTGAAATTGTTTATTTTTGGGGTTAGGGCTAAACTGACCTCATATTTGTAATTGAAACCACAAAAAAACGCGAAATACAAATATTAAAATTGGTAATGGACCCATAATGGCTTAGTATTATATTTCTATAACTTTTAAAGATATCAAAATCTAACGTACGCCAATTTGTAATATTAAGAAGTGACTTTTTTAAGCAATTACATCAGCTCTAGTCAATTTTTCTACTTTTTGAGATACGCCATCGCCACTTCGTGATATTGTCGACGAAATTGCTTATGGCTACGTGTTATAACTTGAAAGTATGTCTAATTATTTTGATTAAACTGCCATATTTTATTTTGTGTGATTATAGTGATCAGTCAAATGCTAATACAGGGTGTCCGACAATATTTTAACCCATTTTGACCGCGAATAATTTTAGAACAAATAAAACTATCAAAATGCGGTGTTCGCAGAAAGCCTTAGATTTTTTAATGTTTCGTTTTATAACCTTGCCATTTGGTTGTGACATTTATTTCTTATGAAAACGGCCAATTTTTGTTTATAGGGCAAGTTTGATATTTTAAATGGAACGTCATGTATATTTTTCTATAATCCTTAAATACAATTTTTCCCGTTTAAAAGAAATTATTATTGATTATTGATTTCTAAAAATTTGACTGCATGGCAATAAAGAGTATTATTTAAAACAGAAAATTTGCTACTTACTCATTATTTAGTTTTGGTTTTGCAAAACTTAAATTAAACAAAAGTTTAAAAAACACCAAGAATTACTCACAACGCACAAATGAAACATCAAATACCAAATAACTATACCTGATTACGGTCGACCGTAGATGGGAGATTGGATTTGGGCGGCTGACGGCGTCAATTTTACCTGGATTTTACGATCGGGAAATCCCAAATTATAAATTAAATTAGGATGAGTGGGGTCCTGTCACTGTATAGGTAAACTTTTTTAGTGTTGCAACCAGTATATTTATTAAAATACTGCAAATTTTGTCAATGTTGCCAACACTATATTGAGTTTTAAATAAAAAATGCTAACTTTTATAAGAACTGCGCATGTGCAAAGGTGTACAGCAATTCTTCCAGTGTGGGGTAAAAATTTTTGTGCGCAGGTCTATTGAAAATATATGGGGATCATTTTCTATTAGCAATCCTTTTAATTTTTAGATCATTGGGAAAAACTCACAAAATCCGAATCGGTTTGGATTTTATTACTGAAAAGTAATTTTGGAATTCGATCCAAAAATTTGTTAAATAGTTGGTGTTAAAATTCATTTTCAATGCTGGACAAATCGTCTATTAAATGTTGTTCTTTTTTCAATGATAGGCCATTAGGTTTAATGTTACATAAATTACAAACTGAATTCCAATTGAAAAAATTGATATCTTTTTCTGCAAAACTGTATCGTCGAAAATTCGTATTCAGATTTTCTAAATGGTCCTCTATGGTTTTTAAGATTACAATTTTATAGTTCTAGTGGAAAATCCAGGATATTTCTACACAATTAGGAAAACATAGCAAGGCGGTTTTCTTTTAACTTGTTTTTTTATAAATGCATTTTTTCACAAAAAGATTTAATAGTTTTACTTAAATCAAATTTGTTAGTTTATAAGTTTTTTTTCCTGGGGTTAAAGATTAAAAGTATTAGGTTTTTTAATGATATTTACCAAATAAGAAAGTTTTATTTAAAATAACATGTCGCAGAATTCTGCCGAACGCCTATGACCTTTTTTCTTCAAAAATACCGCTTCTCTTCTTAGTTCGTAGATACTCTTGACAATTTTACCACGTGATATCCATCGGGATGAAGAAAAAAAATCAATAAAGATTATGTTTAGTTTCCCTATCTGCCAAAGCGCAAAGAAAATCCTTGATTTTAATGGCTTAGCTTTTATGTAGTTAACTACTTCAATATCTACTTTTAAAACAATATTTAGACCAGGGATTAGAGATGTGGATGCTAAAGCTTTTCAATGAATCATGCAATGTGTCCAAATTATAATTTTTCAATTACCTAAGATTCAAGCTGCTCCTGAATTTGAGTAGATAAATCCGAAATTTTTCGACAGATTCTATTAGACCAAGGAATATTGTTAAGTTGTTTTGCATAGCTTTCACCAAAAATGTTTCTACAATATCTTAGGTAGCGGGTAAAATAAGTTGCTCTGCTATAGTGTGTGGTTTTACCAGTTGGATAAAGAGTGTTGCCTAGTCTAATTTTATTTTCCCGGGTTGACTATTTAATTCTCGCAATACAACGGGGGCGCAAAATTGTTTAAAATAGAATGGAGAGGTGTTAAGTATAAAAGTTTGAGAACCTCTGGGTAAATACTGCTTCTCATTAATAATAATACCCAAAATTTTATTAAAGTTATCGTAGTCTGATTCCATGTCAATGTCCGAATCAAAGGAACAGTCTTAAAATTTGTGTTTCTTGTTCATAATATCAAAAATCTTTAAATTTTAGTCAGATGAGTAATTTGACTTGACATCACTATCTTTGATTTTTTTTTCGCTTTTTGGTATAATCTGTCTTTTATGTCGTTTTCAAATTTAACGGTGTTGTGGGTTTTTTAGATTTACTGTCTTTAATTGTAATATTTCTTAGTGTGCGTGTTTTTTCAAATTAAGTTGTCTGTTTTTTTCTCTAATTTTTCAACTCTGAATTTTTCAGGTATGTTTGTACATATTCTCGACCTAACCTCGATTTTTTATTAGATTTATGAGTACTTGATTTTAAAAATGGTTTTTGTCTACAGGTTTCATTGTTTGTACTAAGTTAATATTTATTTTTAGTCTGGTATCAATATCTAGAATTTTGTTTTATACGGCTAGCGTTATTCTTACATAACTTTTTTCTTTATAGATTCTGGAAAAATGTTTTTCTGTTGTGGAGGCTAAGAATTCACATATTTTGAAAATATCGTTTGATATCCCTAGTTTTAAGGAGCTAAACGATCTGTGGCATATGCGCCCTAAAAATCATCAACTAGAAAAAAATTAAGTGATTTGTAGACCGAAAACAAGTGCTAGAAAAATCGCTTATGATATTTTTTGGTGTAAAACTGTGCGGAAAGGGTTCAGAGGTTTTGATTATTTCTTCGGAGATTTCAGGTTTATTTTTCTAATTCGCGTATTTTCCAACTAGGTATACTGAAAACATGAAATTTTTTGTTTTGGATATGATTTTTAATTTTAAACATATTTTTTTTGGACGTTTACATATGGGGCAGATCTGGAAACTGTCCGAAAGTACCCCACCTTTTACTGTCCGAACCTGCCTCATCTGATCCGAATATATTCAAGGCAAATAAATAAATAATATTTTACTTCCCCGCCTACAAATATTTAGGTTAGGGGAGAACAAAGATCCACTTTTTCACACGTAAAATCAAAATCCTGATAAAAAAGAAATTATAGGGTCCTACGTAATTAAGCATGGAAACTTACTTTGGCACATGAGTTAAGTTTTTATAAAATATTATTAAAACCACTTAATTCTTTCACACACAACTTTGTCTAACGCTGTTTATTTGTTAATGCTTCCATTGCGTAATTACTAATTTTCTACATCTTTTGGAAGGCGGTTAATTTAAAATGTCCGGAGGTGCTCCACATCCGAAGTTGCCCCACTCTACCCTACCTTATTTAAATTGTTTTTAGGCAAAAATAGATTATTTATGTAACAAGTGCAGGAAGTGATATATTTTGTATAAGTTGTATTCTACCACCGTATATAAACTTTTTTTCAACGCGTTATTTCATTTGGATTTTTTTATATTTAGTACCAAATATGCAGCAACAATAAATACAAAAGTAAATAACTATAAAATGCCTTAGGATTTTCGCCATGTTTATTTTGTAGTCCAGGAATATGCAAAATGATGATTTTATGAGTAATAAATATATTAATGTACTGTTTTTAATTTTTTTATCATTTTCAAGGTGTGTTGATATGATTAATAAAGTATTTGGAAGCATGTATTTGGGACAATTGGTTGCTAGTACACTAACCTTCTGTGTGGATATGTTTCTTATTACTACAGTAAGTGATATTGTTGTTATTGAGTTGCAATATTTTGCTTTTTAACATAATATTCTATGCACTTAATTTATTTTTATTTTTGTGATTAATTTTAAAGTATTACTTTCTAGGGGTAACATTTTTGCTGCTACCTTTTAAAAAGGGCTACAGTTTAGTAGCAGTACACTGTTTTTGTTACATTCGCCTATCATAAAAATTACACCAGTTTTTCACAAAACAGCCCGTGACCCCACCGAATAATATTTTGAGCATATTTCTGGCAAAAGTTGTCTTATAATATTGCTGCTACACCTACCTTTGTAGCTTTGTTGTTAATATTACCACAGCAAATAACGTATGCCGCAAAAGTTTATTGTCTGAATTATAGGTGTTTAGGGTCGCCGGCGACCTGTGTTGTTGTTTGCGTAACAAAAAGACATTCCTATAAAAAGAATATTGAAGTTAAAAGGAACAAAAAAGATTAAAAGACGACATGAAGAAAGTAACAAGAATATTAACAATAAATATTATGACTTAAGTGATATTGGAAGTGAATCTGAAAAACAAGATGAGAAAGAAGTGGAGGCAATCGAAATAGTGTATGAACCAATTAAAAATGAATCGTGATAAGGAAGTACCTTTAGCACATCTACAAAAAAGTGATTTTTGGATTTTCATACAACGCTAAACCTAAAGGAAAAAACCGAGTACGAGGCTTGGAAATTTTATTTTGACGACCATATGCTGCAATGCTGCATAAAATTGTTACTCATACAAACAAAAAACTACGTAGAAATAAGACAAGCCTTTTAAAAGCACAAGACAGATCGATAAAACAAAATAGAAAGACTTAATGCTTTACTGCACACAAACAATGCTTTGAAGAATAATTATGAGAATTTAACGAAGATGTGTAAAAACAAATTTTCTTTTCTTATACAAAATAACTGGTTTAATTACAAAACAACCAACAAAAAAAATAGATAGGCTTTTTGCTGTTTGAATTTTAAAATACCAATAATTCTTCATGGGGTCGTATGCGACCCATGTTGTCGTTAATTTATAAAAAAATATATTTTGTCGTTTAAGGGTATTAACCCTGTATTAACATGTTAATTAACACTCAAAAAATATAGATTTAAACCTAACAGGTGATAACATTATTGCATACCTACTCCCTTTTGACATTTGATAATTATTTTTTTATTTACTATTTCCTTTTATATAATCATTTAGGTCACGGCTTATTACAACACAATTACCCTGTTGGTCGAATTTTTATGGGCTATTGATTATGTACAAGAAAAAAGGGTTTAAAGCGAATACACACTGAGAAAATGCGTAGCAAAAAAATTTGCTAACATTTTTTTGGCTGGAATAATCAAATTTCTATTTATGACTGCAAGTTGGCTTTATTATACAAGCAAAAAATACTTTACTAAAAATTCTTAACAAAAGTTATAAAGGATTGTGCTACTGTAATAAAATAAATTTTACATAACAGACACTGTCTTTTTGGCAAAATAGTTTTATCAACTGTAAATTAAAATTTTTCTAGTTTCGCAAAGCTTTTTGCCACCATTGATATAAAAAATGTATTAAGAATTTATTGCAGCTTTTACTAAATATTTTTGTTATCACAGCTAAATTTCTTTGTAGATTTCCCCTTTAGAAGGGGTTCGGATCTCTCTCGGAATATTTCGTCAGTACTCGACTCCCTAAAGACGACGTACGTGGTTCCACCAATTTATGTAGTTACGGAACAGCAGGGTTACCACACCTAGTACATTTGTACTAGATCTAGTACTTTTTAATAGAATCTAGTGATCCAGTACGTACTGATCAAAATCTAGTACTTTTTTTTAAAATGAAGTGGCTGTGTGATGATTTAGAATTTAATTTAATTTAGTACGTAGAATTGAAAGAAAACAAGGTGAAGACCTTTTTTCTTTGGTCTTCAAAAAATAATTTTGATCGACAAAACAGCTACAATAGTCCGTAGAATTGGAAAATTGAAAGAAAAGTGAAAACGTGAGGACCTTTTTTTTTTGTCTTCAAAATTTTTTTGTCTTCAAAATTATTTTGATCGAAAAAACAGCTACAATATTACCAGGATAGGTGTTACAAGACGACAAATTGACCAAAAGTTACTGAATGTTAAAAATGATTTTTTTAGCTTTAGCTTATTTCTGAAATTTAGTACATTCTAGTACTTTTTTTTCAGGAATCTAGTACTTTTAATAAAAATCATTGTGGCAACCCTGCGGAACAGTTTAATTGCGGACTTTCCATGACAAACTGAAATCCATTGAATTTAAGGGTGCATGTAGGTGCATCCCCGAAAATTTGACTGTGTATTTGCGGGCCGTTACATATTTCGTGTATTCGTGTTGGTGTCGTTAAATCCCGGATGTTTCCGTAGTTTGTGATTAAAACTTTGACGTTCAAGTGCTTGAAGTTTTGGAGGGTAGAATTTTTAATCCTATTATAGGTTATAACGTTGTATACAACCGTTATAATATATGTAGTTATTACCTCATACAACGTTATTACGTATTTGTTTTAAAATGAATTAAAAATATATATATATATATATATATATATATATATATATATATATATATATATATATATATATATATATAAAGATTTATTAGGAGAATGGGGTCTAAAGGTTTTCCTGGAAGAAACAATATAGTGTATAAAGAATATCGAACATGTATGTATTACTTTTACTAAGGACAAGTTAGACATATAGTCATTTTTAGGTATTTAAGAATACGATTTTGTAGAGTTTGTTACATAATTTAATGGTATTTTATCATTAAAAAAAAACACCGTAATAATTTAAAAAGAAATAAATTCCATAATACTTAAAGTTTTTTTTTATTTACTATTTTCTTTTAATTAATTTTCACCATGTTTCAAATAACAATTTTTTAACCAGTTACAGTTGTTTCAGGACAAAACAAGAAGTAGAAAATCTGTAATTTACTAAACTCATTAAATAATTTTTTCGAGTTATTAAAAAGAGTTTTAAAAAAATCTTTGTTGGCTGAATTCTTGATAATTTATGATGTTTTGTGCAACTTTTGCAATTTTTACAATTTATTTAGAATATTTTAAACAATAATTTGAATGAATAAATAAGTATATCTATAATGTAATTATACATATATTTTCACGTATGCGGGGTGTTTTTTAACACAATGTGAAGTAGTCAAGAGAAAAGTTGTAGAAAATTATTTTTTTTATCAAATTGTTATGTTATTTACTTTAAGGGTTCTTTAAATGAAAGTCGAGGTTCACTTATACTATATTTATTAGTTTAACGCACGTTTTACTTTACAACCTCTTAGAAAACTATCCGCGCCCCCGCCATGATTAGAAGACTAACTCTTTGGCTATGTTGCCAGGTTGCGTCATGAATTTCCTAAATCTCTAACGGAACATCTCCCCCTTTAAATAACACTTAAAACCTAACAGCACATCCTCCCTTTTAAAGTTAGGAGAGAATATAGTCTTTTAGATAAGCAGGTCTTTTAATGTCTCTAGAGGGTCTTCCCAAATTTTCCATATGCTCAGAAGACTCACTCAAACTTACATCTACACTAGGTTCACTTTTAGGCACTTTTTCAACTACACCTGCGTTTTCAACAGTAACATTGTTATTAGATATTTCATAATGTTTATCTGGACTAATAGAAGGCAGTGTTGGGATAACATTTTGTTCAAAACGAGGTGGAACATAATGAGGAGCAGCAACAAGATGCCACCTATTTCTACGAAACCTACCAGCATTTGTTTCAATTATGTAGGATCTAGGCTCATCTAATATTGATATAATCTTTCCATAACTTCTTAGATCAGTTACCCAAACACTGTCCCCTATAGATAAATCAGAAAGTGATTTTACTCTATGTCTTTTATTATAATAATATGCTCTTTTTTCCTTAGCCCCATCTTCGCTTTCAAATACAGAATCAGTATTCACAGTTTTGTTTAATAAACTTGGCAATACTGGCAAAAGAGTTCTAAGTTTTCTATTCATTAAAAGTTCAGATGGGCTAAAACCGCACTCCAATGGTGTTGTACGGTATGCAAGTAAAGCTAAATGAATATTACCATTGTTTTTCTTAATAAGTTGTTTTGCAACTTTGACAGCCGCTTCTATACAGCCATTGGACTGACTAAAGTATGGACTACTAGTGATATGTTTAAAGTCATATTCACGAGAAAATGCTTTAAATTCGCTTTGAAATTGTGGACCTTTGTCCGACCTCACTATCTCTGGTATTCCATACCTTGAAAATAGTTCTTTCAGATTGGTGACGATTACTTTTTCTGTCAGTGAATTTAGTTTAAAAATCTCAAAAAATCGCGAAAAATAGTCAGTTACAATTAAATACCAAGAATCGCATTTAAATAAATCAAGGGCAATTTTTTGCCATGGACGATCGGGAAATTTTTCTTTTAAAAACGGTTCTTTAATATTTATCCTATATTCCACACACTGTGGACAATTACGAACTAAATTTTCAATAAGTGTAGATAGACCAAGCCACCAAACTGACGATTTCGCACGTGCCCTACACTTTACTATTCCCTGATGCCCTTGGTGTATAAAACCCAAACATTTAAACTGTAGAGCTTTAGATATTATTATTCTTGTGCCTCGTAACAAATAACCTTCGCACTCTGAAATTTCATATCGATACTGAAAATAAGGAGCAATATCAGGTGTTAATAAATTTTTTTCAGGCCAACCATTTAAAGAAAATTCTTTTAATTTTCTACAAATTGAATCTTTATTTTGTTCCTGCCTAATCTCTTCTAGAAAATATGGTTTAACTTCGAAAGAAGTAGTAATTAAATTAACAAATGCCTCAGTTTCTAAAGCTAGTTCGTCATTAACAGGAGATTGTTGGTTCAAAAATTTTCTTGAAAGTGTATCAGCCACCACTAAATCTTTACCAGGAACATAGTAAATTTCATATTCGTATCTCATAAGCCTTAAACGAAAACGTTGTAAACGTGGAGTCAACTCATCAATCGCCTTAGTTTGTAATACCTGCACAAGTGGCTTATGATCAGTTTCAATAAGAACTTTAATACCTAAAATATACTCTGAAAACTTTTCACAAGCCCACGTTAGAGCCAAAGCTTCTCGCTCTATTTGAGCATACCTTTGTTCGGTTTCTGACAATAACCTTGAAGCATAACAAACTATTTGCTTTTGGCCCTTATTGTCCATTTGCATCAAGCATGAACCAATGCCAAAAGAAGATGCATCTGCAGAAATAATAATTTTTTTAGATGGATCAAAATAAGCCAAACATGGACTTTCTTGAAGAAGTGATTTTATTTTTTTAAATGCACATTTTTGTGACATATCCCAAGAAAACTGAACATTTTTTTTTAACAAGGATGTTAAAGGTTCTAATATTTCAGAACGATTTGGAATAAAACGGCTTGAAAAATTTACCATTCCTA
The DNA here is from genome assembly GCA_014170235.1 of Listronotus bonariensis. Taxonomy (NCBI): domain Eukaryota; kingdom Metazoa; phylum Arthropoda; class Insecta; order Coleoptera; family Curculionidae; genus Listronotus; species Listronotus bonariensis. The sequence continues at coordinate 45,419 of JACEGR010003914.1, read as the reverse complement.
AAAATCGTAAAAGTTCTTTTTTATCCCCAGGTTCCGGGAAGTTTTCTATTGCAGAAATTCTTTCAGGCTCTACCAAAATACCTTTGCTTGATATAACATGCCCTAAAAATTGGAGAGACTCAACACCAAAAAGGCATTTATCTTTATTTAAAGTAATACCTTCAGCTTGAATACGATTTAAAACCTCAAATAGAATTTTATTATGTAATTCCAAAGTAGGTGCATGAATAAGAATATCATCAATATGAAAAATTACCCCATCATACATTTTAAAATTTTATTCAACAGCATCGAAAAATATTCAGGTGCACAGGTTATACCAAAGGGCAGTCTTTTAAATTTAAATCGACCGAAAGGAGTTATAAAACATGTTAAATGTTGACACTGTTCTTCTAAGCGTATTTGATAAAACCCTGATGTAGTACCTAAGCGGCTAAAATATTGTGATCCTTGAATCTGAGCTAAAATTCTTTCAACTTTTTCTATAGGAAATGGTGTACGCTGAACAGCCTTATTTAATTTTGTATAATCACAACATAAGCGTATCTTATCTCCCTTACGAACGATTACAATTGGACTGACCCATGGTGTAAATTCTTCAACCGGTTCAATTATATCAAGATTTTGAAGTCGAATAAGTTCTTCTTTTAAGGGTTTTAATAAGGGTATAGGCACTACACGAGGAATTGACTGCACAAACCGTTTTACTTCATTATTAATTTGTATATCCATTTTAGTTTTAAAAGTACCTATTTTGTCAAAAATACAAGGAAATTTTGCTTGGATTTCATTGAAACTTACTTGCAAAGTATTAATTTCTGATTTAAAGCCATCACCAAACTGAAGAATATTTAATTCTGTAATTACAGATCGACCTAAAATAGGTTTACATAACTCCTCTATTACATAAATATCATTACGAATTTTTTTACCATTTGAACTACATAAAGTTGCATGCAAAACTCCTATTATTTTTAAACGAAAGCCTGAAGGGCCTGTAACAATTTTATTAGATGGAAAAAGAGCTTGAATTGTGTCCTTGTCTAAAATTTTAACAGGAATACAAGTAATGTCTGCAGCTGAATCTATCATAAAAGAAATATCTTTATTTAACTCTAATACCTTCAAAGAAATAGACCACTCTTTCACAGAAATGTTATTAATTTGTATGGATCCTAAAAAATCATTAGTATTTTCTACCTGTACATATCTTACTTGTTGTATACTAAATCTGCAAACAGTCGCCCAGTGTCCCAATTTTTGACAATTTCTGCATACAGACCTGTTTGCCGGACACTTATCTCGGGGATGTTCTGATAAACCACAAAAACTACACTGATTACACTGTTTTTCTTCCTTTTTCTTTTCTCTCCTGGTAAAATAACTCGATTTGGCAACAACGCCCCCTGCCTTACTCTGCATCTGCACACCCGCTACAGCCGCTACCCCAGCTGCGCCGCCGGGACCCGTCCATGCTGAAGTGTTTTGTTGTATTTCCCTAGATTGGATTGCTTGAAGTTCGGCTTGTTTCGCTGCAAGTGTACAATCGTTTAGAGTCAATTTCGCTTGCAGTTGTAAGCGCTCGCTCGTCTTGACGTCTGACATGCCTACTACTATCCGGTCACGTATCAGTTCTTCTTTTAAACTGCCATAGTCACAGTTTTCGGCCAAAGTATGTAAATTCGTGATAAAATTTTCCACAGGTTCCCCTGGCTTTTGTACTCTTGAATTGAATTTATATCGCTCAAAAATAATATTCCTACGTGGAATAAAGTGATCTTCAAATGCTTTTAAAGTATCTGCATAAGTCGTAGGAGAGCCGGAAAATTGTAATAAAATATCTTCAGATTCTTCACCCAAAATGTAAACTAGTATATTAATTTTTTCCTCATCTGATTTACTATTTTGTCCTGAGACAGACATATATCTCTCAAATCTCTTCCGCCATTGCGGCCAAATATTTGGTATAGAGAAATTAAATTTCTCTGGCGGCTTAACTGCCATCGGTACATTAACAACTGTAGAACTTACATTTCCACTTTCCGCCATTTTACTATTATTATTTTTCTTTATTATTATGTTGGTACACTTTTATTACTTTTAATTTTTATTCGTTACACGAATACTTACTATAGCGCGACCAAACCGACAACGAAACCGGAATATGGCCGTCGCAACTTTCGCAATTACAAATGATTTATAGTTTTAGGACGATTAGAGGCTTATTTCTCCCGACTACCACTCACACGCTGCCACCATGTTATGTTATTTACTTTAAGGGTTCTTTAAATGAAAGTCGAGGTTCACTTATACTATATTTATTAGTTTAACGCACGTTTTACTTTACAACCTCTTAGAAAACTATCCGCGCCCCCGCCATGATTAGAAGACTAACTCTTTGGCTATGTTGCCAGGTTGCGTCATGAATTTTCTAAATCTCTAACGGAACACAAATGACGCTTCTTAAAATAAAAAAAGGTATTTTTGACAAAATATGCTTAAAAACGAATAAAAACGATACACAGACAGACAGATAAAAACGAGTTTTCTAATTTTTTATATATTGCCCTATAACTTTTTCCCATGGGAGTTAAGGTATAGTCATTGCTTTATATATAAAAAAAATATCCTTTCTCCTCAAAATGAGGCTAAGTAGAAGTCTTAAGGATTCATGGTATTCGAGAAACAATTTTTCAAATTTTTCCACTCACATCACTTTTGGACAATTTTACCTATTTTTTTGCAAACATTGTTCTTAACTCTTTTCTACGCAGTTTTAGGTACAGACTATTATATATTTAATTAAAAGAAAAAAACAATAAATTTTAAAATGTTTTAATGTAAAAGATTCCAAGACTTATTTCTAAGTAAGATATGTCTCTTCAAATTTTTCTGCTTTCAACGACTTTTTCCAACCTATTATATATCTTTTTAATTTCTCGTTATAACTTTTCCCTGTGCATTTAGGTATATATGTAGGAAAATAAAAATAAAAGCCTATTTTTGTCTTTTTAAAATGGTATAAGTATTGTAAAACATGCTGAGGTCATTTCTATGCAAAATATTGTTAGTCAAAATATGAAACTTTAACGATTTTTGATAATTTTTACGTATTTTTTTCAATTTTACGTTTTTTCTTGTACTTCCGTTTTTATTAGCAACCTGTATCTATACTTAAATGCACAAATAATTTTATAAAGAGAAATAAAAAAATGAAAATTATTAAAAATCGTTACAATATGACACTTTGACTAACCATACTTTATTTTGAATAGACCTCTGCATTTTTACAATACAACATTTTAAAGGTAAAAAATAGGCATTGTACGTATATTCCTGAATGCACAAGGAAAGAAGTTAAAAAGATGTACGTAAAGGTTAGACCAAATCGTTGAAAGTAGAAAAAATTGAAGAACCATCTAAACAAGATGTCCCAAAACGTAAGGTCAAAAATGATAGAGGTTATAAAGTGAGCTAAAATAATGTTAGTACTTCATATAAAAAAAAGTTCTATCGCGCTTCGTTCGGGAGATATTAACCTATAAAGTTGGCCTAAATAAAACTTATTTCAATTTTAACTTTTAAACTGTTGCCACAGTACCAATGATATTTGGGCTACTAAATAAACTCATAATAGTGCTTCTTTTGATAACTAAACGGCTGTTGGAATTATACACAGTGCGCCGATTTTTTCATTTAATTTATGCATTTTTAACACTGGTGAGAAATTTAACATTATGCTTTGACCGCTTAATTCCTTTGTTATTTTTCTACAAAAAATGTATACTTTATTTAAATCGATATCTTGAATCGTTTTTCATAAAATCGCATTTTAAGTCCAGACCAGCATTTCGTAGGTAATAAAAAAAAATTAGCAATTTTTAAATTATGTTAAAATAGCTGTATTATAAAGTTTAAGGGGCTCGCAGACACCGTTTTTAAAAATTTTGCCACATTTTAATAATTCTATTATAAAAATTTTTGTTTTATTACACATACAAATTGCTAGTAGGCCTGGATTTAAAATGCGATTTTTTGAAAAACGGTTTATGATATCGGTTCAAATGAAGTATACCTTTTTGTATAAAAATGGTAAAAGAATTAAATAAAAAAATTAAAATTTGTCAGCAATATTAAGGCAGAAAATATACAGGGTGTTATGGAAATACTTTAATATATTTAAATGGGTGACTTCTTGGGCACTGTAGAGACACACCCAGTACTTTTTATCTTTTAATTCACACATTTTTAAATTTGCAAATATACTTACCTCTTTTTTCCTCGTGTGCTACGTCCCCGATTACGTAAACACTAGAAATACCTTGACGGTGGACCGGCGGGGACGGCTTTCTTTACGATGTTGCCAAACGTTCTTTTTTATACACAAATAGCGGACCTGTGCCCACTGACACACTGACAAACATGTTAATTACACTTTTATGATGAAAAAGACAGTGTTGCTACTTTACTTTAAAACTTTCCTTTTATTTGCTTAAATATATATATATATATATATATATATATATATATATATATATATATATATATATATATATATATATATATATATATATATATATATAAAGCTTTTAGACCACAATAAACTAAGTGAATAACACCAAGCCGATTCGGCAATTGTCAAAAAAGTGTGGTTAAATACGAATGTGTCATAAGCGACTGTAAACAAGGACAGCAATGTGGGATTTTGATTTGCCAAGACTTATTACTATTAAGATAGATGGGCAATAAAACATCTGTAAGTGGTAAGCCTTCCACGACCACTTTTTAAAGCTGATATGGGCCAAAAAGTGTTTTTTCCAGGGAGCCGTCTGCATGTCCGGTGGCACTGCAGCCTGAAGGCTTATTGGCACCAAACTCCTGCTTTGACGAAACGATCTCACTGGGCCCTGTAGAAGGGCAGGCAATTTGCTGGTGCAGCCTGTATATGCTCTGGGGCACTCTAATATCCCCGAAGATTGCCTGTCTTTTGTGATCCAGTGCTCTCACTTCTGACAGTATGTGGGATAATTGTTTCGGTTCTGCTCCACATACAATCTGCAGTCCAGATCTCCGTTGTATAATCCCATTTTATTTAGGTGTTCTTTCACTGAGCATGTCCGGTGAGGAAATTGCAGATTGCTCTTAGCTGATTCCTACCCATTTTGAGTAGCTCTTATTCTTGTGCATGGTCCACTGATGCATATTTTCCCATGGCATGTGTTGAGGAAGCCTTCCTTATGCAGTCTTTTTGCTGGTCCTTTACCCAGTTTTGTACTGCACTCCGGAAGGTACTCTTCTTTGGCACTCCAAGGACTGGAAGTTCTGGCCCGACGTATGTCGTGGCTGACCCTTCTAGCCAGTTCGTCTGGTGTTTTCATTGCCTCGAATTCTGCAATGCCCTGGCACCCACATCAACTCGTGTTGTTGCGTTCCGCCAAATTCCCGAGTTCTCAGAGGTATTCTGGCACCAGCCAAGACAAGATACCTTGGGGATTAATTAGTGCACCACAAGAAGTTTGACTATCCGTAAGAAACAGTAAATGATTTGAAATAACGGTGTGCAAAATTTCATGGTTGAATCCTGGGCACATTGAATATCGCGCACTTCTGTTGAAATGTTGCAGGCGTGGTTTTCCAGTAAAAAGGTCAAACGAGTGTTTCCCATCCACACCTGCAGACACCTGTCTGACCCCTTCCTTCTGATTTTGACCCGTCCGTGGCACCAGGTTTGACCTCGAAGAGTCTGAAATTTTTCGCTTACCCAGTTTCCTCCCTTGGGTATTGTCACCCGAAAGGGTCTTCTGGGGTACGATTTGTGGGGTCGCGTTATTCAACCTCTATCCATTATGGGACTCCTTAGTTATTTTTTTATTTCATGTGTCCTGACCCAACTTTGTGTTGCTCAGTTGTAATAGTCTGTATACTCTATTCTCGCCTCCCCTTGTACCACTAATATGGAAAGTAAGGGGAGGCCTAGGGTCTCCAAACTGGGTTGTTGGTGTACTTTTAATGCATCCCGCTATGCCAAGGCTGGCCTTGCACCTTGCCCAGCCGAAGCATAGCCGTGTGCTTTCGTCTGGTCTTGGTCCACCAAACAATGCGGATGCGTATGTTAAGTGGCTGGTTTCACCATGGTATTGTACAACCAGTGAACCACGCAGTTGGTGTGTATTCAAATTTTGTCGGATCGATACTATCGAACCACTTCTTTGCTGTCCATAGCAACTTTAAAAAGTACTGTGAAAACACAGCTTGGCAACATAAAGCAATTAAGGTAAATTTACTCTCCAAAACAAATGATTTGGGTGGTAAAACATGATTAACTGGGTGAGTTAAATTAAAAAGAGTCTTAAAGTTCAATAATAAGTAAATCTGCAACAACTCATTAAAGGAAAAAAGGAACATGTAGTCTCCAGATAAGCGGACGCGTGGTCTACCATATCGTCAAGCCCAGCTGCCCGTCACGAACATGGCCATACTTTACAGCGCGTCGTCTGTGGGCAAGTACTCTCTATGCGCCACGTCATACGTCTCTGCATTGACTGATGCGCAGCGTCCGACGTCTCTACCCCGACCGACCCGTACCCCGGACCGTTTCGTCAAAGAATACAAATCCATAGAACCTTCCAAGTGAGATTTCAGCGTATCCTGAAATTTTAGTACCTACCCTGACCACCAAATAGCAGTAGTAGTCCAATTGACTAATAAAAACTCGACATGGGCTTTCTATTTATGTGCTGCCGATCTGGTAATATCGACACAACTAAATGGTGGTAGTAGTAACGAATTCAACAGTTATTTCGTTTTTCCTGCCTCTCGCTATCTCTCACATATAAAAATAAGTTGAAAAAGGTTTGTGTCTTTGATAAACAAGTAAAAATAGAGTTTTAATAAAAATATAAAGTAAAAACAGTGGCTTTTTCATTAAAAAGTGTTTGTTTCTAGTGAATTCATTAATAGTGTTGAGTTGTTGAGCAATGACGAGATCAATCGGTTCGGAAAATTTTTAACAATGAAAACGGCGAGAAAACTGATGGAAACAAACGGAGAACATTTTTAATATTTTTATTAAAACAAAAGTCCGTACATAAACTCGTTAAGAACAATATAAATTTGGCAACCTCTTTACAAATTAGTTGGTTCCATCAGATGTCAAATTCGCTTGCAGCTGTTTTTAAAAGGATGACACAAAAGGATCAGTGGCGGTACATTTTAACCATAAAATTTTTGGGTTCATTATTTTAACAATTAATGGTTGTCCGCCATTTTTAACAGATTTTATTCAATTTATTTTTACACAAGGATTTTAAGGTTTCAACATATTAACGTATTTTCATAACACCCTGTATTTCTTTAGAAAAATTTTTAAGGTTATATTGACGTTTAAATAATTATTAAATAATGACTTTGTGATTAAAGAATGGCAGATTTGTTCGAAAAGAGTAAGTGATAAAATCATTGACGTATAAAATGTCATTGGAAAAAATTAACAACGCTGTAAAAAGTATGTCTGATGCTAAAAAACCCAAAATTATAGTTATTTATTAGATAAGTAAGTTATATTACATATAAGTCACGCAAGAAAAGTTTAACTCTCGGGCCCGAAGGGCGAGAGAGGTAATTTTCTTAAGTGACTTATATGTAATAACTCACGTGTCTAATACAAAATTTTATCCAACACTTTCGTATAAATCGTTTTTAATATCGAAAATAATTTGAAAACGTCATCCATTATTTGTTACTTGTCATTGTCAACACCAGCAACAAAATTTTGTATTGTCTATAATTCACTAGTGAGCTAAAGGGTACTTTAGCTCACTAGTGACTTATAGTACACTTTATATCCTCAAAATCTGATCAATTATGTAGATATTATATGTAAGTGTTGGAAAAAAATATAAAAAAACGACTACGGGTTAAGTTCCTAATGAAAATGAGATATATTATATTATTATTATACAGGGTGTCTATTTAAAAACTTACCATTCAAGTTAACTGCTTATAGAGACAGATTTAAGAAAATCGCCAAAACACGTCAAGATATTTATTGAGGGGGAAACGTTTTTACAAAAAATTGGACGGCGCCCCGTTAACCCCTTAAGCCCCAGGGCCACCACCCCAAAATTCTCAAATAAAACCAGGGTCGAGTGTTTTTTTACCAACTACAAAATGGTGGTACTTTTAAAATTACATATATACCTGATTGGGATGGTCGTATTTCCGAAACTAATAAAGTTAGATGTTCCTAACGTGGTATTTTCTTAAAGCTTTTGAGTGGTGATATTAGCAATAATATACAGGGTAGAATAAAAAGTGTATTTATTTTTAATTAATCACCCTGTGTATTATATTACGAATAATAGGATTTTAAAAAAGCTTTAAGAAAATATCCCATTAAGTACATCCTACTTAATTAGTTTCGAATATATTGCCATCTCATTCAGGTATTTGGGTAATTTTTACCGCCATTTTGTTGTAGGTAAAGATATTGACTTTATATTCTATTTTTATAAAGTACTCGTCAGGAGCTTTAAGATAATGACCCCACTTTTTATTTAAAATACTGGAGTGGTGACACTGAGGATTAAGGGATTAAAGGGGCACCTTCGAGTTTTTGTAAAAACGTTCCCTCTTAATAAATATCCTAACATGTTTCGGCGATTTTTTAAAATCTGTCTCTTTTCGCAGATAACTTAAGTGGTTAGTTATTAAATAAACCTCCTGTATAACATATTATTATTAAAGTAATATATTTTCAGTTAAAGCTTTATAAAAAGTTAAAAAATATATTTTATTAAATATTTCTATGATAAAAGCAAATAATAATAAATAAAAGTTTGGGATTAAAAATACTTTTCAAGTATACAAACTTGTGTATTAATAACACTTTCTTATTTTTTTTTATGAGATATTGGTCAGAACTTGGGTTTGTACATGGTGCATACTTATTTCGAAATGTAAAGTCTATAGGAAACTGAAGAACTGGCAAAACAGGGAAAAATCACAGAAATGCTCGTTATGTCAGCAAAAACAATTAAACAAAAAATTCTTTTTAATAAATAAATTTGCATATTTAAATTCTATTTTTAATTCAAAACATTTTCTTATATAAACATTTTTGATATTGTAAAAATAATAGTAATTACCTCTTTTGGGAACGTCTTTACGAGGTTATTTAAAGGCCCAAATATCATTGGTACTATGATAAGCTAAAATATTTGCTAAATTAAAAATTTAATAATAATAATAACTATGGCAACAGTTCAAAAATTATCATTGAAATAAGTTTTTTTATACTAACTTTACAGGTCAATATCTCCCTAACACCCCGTAGTTGAAAAACTAAGGTGTTTAGAACATATGTTCAAATGAAGTTTTTTCTTATTTTTGGTGGAAAGTCACCAACATTTTTTACATTTGTTTAGAAACACCCTGTATATTACCCACTTTATTATTATTATTATTATAATTATTGGTATATTACTATTTAAAGGTTTTTATTAGCCTCTTTATCATATTATAAAGTTCTTTAAACGATTTGTAAGAAAATACGACATTCAATTTATCTTACTTTAAGAGTTCCGAAAATATGGCCATACAAATCAGAAAGTTAGGTTAGTATTAAAGTACCGCAGCTTTGTAGTAGGTAAAGGCATTGACTTTATATTTTAGGGTTATAAAGTTCTCGTCAGGAGCTTAAAATGATGTGCCACAAGACCCCTCTTTTTATTATTTTTTTCACAAGATTGCGCCCAGCAGCCATCTTAAAATTTGTTTCTGTCAATTTTTTTTAAGGCATTTATCTTAAAGCGAACAAAATGTTACGAATTTTTGTAGTTATAAAACAAAATAATATTCAAGGCTAATTTTTATCTTATTAAGTTTTACGGTTAATTAAGAGAACACAATACTGCATTAAATAATGTTTTTTTTTAATATTTTTAGACTGATCCCAAATCCTACTTTTTTCCATGCATATTTGGATGTACGATTACCATGGCCAACCTCTTACTTTTGCCTTGCTGGTTTGCTTCAGAAATAAAACAAAAGGTAGGTATAAACGTAACTGCACGATCTACTGAAGTCAATAGGTATATTATTTTTACATGCAATTTTAAATAGGGCTGTTCACATTGGCTCTTTGCTTAGGGTACGCTCACGGTGGTCATTCATTAAAACAGCATGTAAGATATCTGATCGGACCATGAGCGCACCAAGACCTAAGCTCCTAGTGTGCAGTGACCCTAATTGACAAGAATTGGCTCAAATATAAGACCGATTTAAAGCTTTCCTCATACTAAAAATGACAGATTTGTGAGATTTTGACACAAAAGATATTTTAAATCACAAAAAGGGTTTAAAATATGGAAAGAAAAGGACATCCAATGAGAATAGGTCATAACTAACCTAAATTAATTTACCACAAGATACGTCATTACGAAGCTCTGGATTGTTGTCCTACTGATTTTGTTTTTAATATTTGCAATATTCTATTTTATGAAGTATTAGGTAATTTTCTGGTTAATATTCTTTTGGCCGGCGATTCTCAAACTATCATAGTTAACGCCTCCCCATTTTATTTAAAACAATTTTGCGCCCCCATTATATTGCGAAAATTAAATAGTCACCCGGGGAATTAAAAGTAGACGAAGCATACCGTAAATCCAGCTGGTATAGTCATATGTGCTTGGTGTGGGCGACGATGTTTCGCGAATGATGTCGAATGTCATCGAATTATCTCGACGCAAGATGCGCGACTATATGTAGAGAAGCGCGTTTACAGAAGTAGCCTATTGTGTTAAGACAGTTGTTGCATTACAATTAGTAAAAGTAAAATAGAAAATTTTCGAGTTTAGTTTTCTAACGATGAATATATCTACGCTGAAAATATAAATAAATTTATAATTGGAGCGACATGAAAACTAAATGAAGAAGAATCCTTTACTTTGACTGATTTACGAGAAAATAAGTCTAAAACCCGAAAATATGACCATGCATACCTAAATTTGGCCTTTACAAGCATTGAAATTAGTGAAAAATAAAAACAGCATTGCGTTATTTGTTTGCACCTAGAATTATTGCACAAGGAATATATCAGTGAACCGCGTAAATTTTTCGAGGAAAAACTCAGATCATTAAAAAAATAGAAGATACATTTTCAGAAAACACTTGCAGTGAGCGAGAAAGCTTTGTTAGTATTATATAAAGTGGCTTATAAAATAGCTAAATATAAAAACTACACGTTATAGCAGAGCAACTTATTTTACCCGCTATCTAAAACATGGTTTGTTGAAAGCTATGCTAAACAAATTGACAATATTCCTTTGTCAAATGATACGATATGTTAAAGAATTTCGAATAGATGAATGCTGACATTCAGAAGCAGCTTGAATCCCAGCTAACTAGAAAATTATTTGCTCTTTAATTTGATGAAGCAACTGGTTTCAATGATACATCCCATTTAATTTGTTTCATCAGATTCTGTAAGAGTATCATAATATGTGAAGAATTATTGTTTTGTACACCTATTTAAGAAAAAACTACAGCCAACCAGAATCACAGATAATGCCATCATTGCGGCGAATTTGGAATGGAAAAATTGTGGTGTAATTTGCACTGATGGAGCCCATCCATGTTTAGTAAATACAATAGTTTGCAAGCGTTTGCGAATAATGACCCCTTAGGTATTATTTGATTAATTAGGATTATACTTTGCATTATTTATTAGGAATCTTTAGCGTCCCAGTCTCTAAGCCTTGGTCTAAATAATATTTTCAGCGCTCTTTCTTTGAACGAAAATAAAACAAATTATAAAAATTCCATGGCAATGGCTGTATTTTTATTTTAGATTTGATGACATTAGGTTTTAAAAATTATTACAGCCAAATGACCGCCGCAGGTTTCGAGTAATTCGAATCCTAGAGATCCAATTTTCGATGACATTCTGACACAAATTTGGCCTAATCTGACCAATGTTGCAAGTAATGTTGGTCTTTAGGGCGGCAATCGTTTGTGGTTTGTCCGCATATACTCGAGATTTGATGTAGCCCCACAAGAAAAAATCCAACGGAGTTAAATCGCAGGCCCTACGTGGGAATACCATTAATTAAACTCAGTGCACAAAACGTTTGGCACAACACATACATTAATAAAAAAAATAAAACTTTAACCTTTATAGTAGGATTATATTTGTAATTGACGAGAGGTTGAAATTCGTCTCCTATGTCACTACAAATAATGGTTAATACCATATTCTCTATATTTAATTCTCTATTTAAGATTCTCCCTTTTCATGTAGAACAAGAAAATATATATAATTTAATTCTAAAACGTGTTATTGCATACGCTGCACCTGTATGGTCGAATGCCTTAAACACTCAACCTTGCAGAGTACAGCGCTTGTGCAGAATAAGAAATGTGGAGGTTCCTGCAAAAAGGATACAGCTATTTTTTTTTTTGTAAATTTGAAATAAAAATTGTTTAATTTTTATTATTACATATAGATACCGAAAACTGTAACCAATGAAAGCGGTATTTGGTCAATATTTAAAACTGTTTTAAAATCGATATTTTTAAATAAAATGGTATGTTCTAATCAAAGATTTAAAAAAAACAACACATTTTAACAAAAAAAAAACGCAGCAAAAATTCGATAATAGGATTATAAAACATTTAACAAGATGATTAAATAATGGCATTTAAAGAATAAAAAAAACATACAAATAACCATACTAGTACAAACGCGTTAAGCCTGTGAGCGGCAGACCTTCGTCACTTTGTATAGGTCGAAACTTTTTCAGCGCATGCTTCCAATTTGAATTCGAATTTAAATTTGAATTTGAATTTGACTCTAAAATTTGACTCATAGTTGGCAGGTACCAGGTATCAAAGGTTAATAAATTACATCTTACCTTTTGTCATTTTGTAATACCTGAATTTTATATTTTGTTACGTGGGTACGTATTAGAAGAGATTTCCTTAGTCGCCTGACAGTTTTGACAGTTTCAACAATGACAGTGATAACCAAGACTGACTTGTAATTCTCGTGAAATAGTCTTGTCAAATATCATTTGGGAAAAAAAATTGGACAAACTATTTTTCTACTAGCGTGTGGAAAGCAGCAGTTTTTTGCAGGCAATTTAGTTTGAAAATTGTCACTTTTCAGTATAAGTGAGTCGCAGTGAAGGATTTTCATATACTTCATATTTGAAAGAAAATTTTGCTTTAAATATTAGGTAGTATTGTGTTAAATTATAAAAAATAATAATAAAATTTTAGTTTTTATGTTTTTCTTACGTACGTGCCGAATGTGCCTATTCCGCACTTGACTGCTGCAGTCGCGTGCGGAAAAGTGAAAGTTAGGAAATATACTATTTCTTCTTTAATTTAAGTTTGTTCTTTTTTATAATTTCGTTCATGACATTTATCTCGCCTGACGGCTCGTGGTATTATCGTAAGGGTCATTCACGAAATTATTAAGCAACAACCTTTTATACAATCGAATTATTTTGCCGGCAAATGTTTCTTATGATATTTTATACGCTAAAACTAAGTTAAACTAAAGTAAAAAAGTTAAAAACAATTGTTAATTTACATGTAAATTAAAGGTTGAACACTTACTTGTAATTCTCGTGAAATAGTCTTGCCGATTATCATTCGAGAAAATAAAATTTAGGCAAAATATTTCTCTTGCTTTATTTAAATTTGTTGCTTTTTGGACATTTATTTTAACTTCTAGAAGCTTTATATGGGTTCAGCGTTTCTCTGCTGATTCTAGGTTAGTTTTTAACCACAATGTTCATTTAGAAGACATTGTGGTTGTCACTAAAAGTAACAATAATTCAATTGGCACATAGTTCGAATTAGTTATTTGATTTTGTAACCTTGAAAAAAATTGCCAGAATAAATTTTAAAACATAAAAATGTTGATATAAAAAGAAGAAGGGATAATAGGGCTTATGATCAAATTTGGTAGGCCTTAATAACCGCCAAAAACGTGTGTAATGAAAAAGTAAATGAACCATGCTCGGACCATGATACATTTTTAAACATTAAATATCCTAAAAATAAGTAATGAAAAAGTATACTTAAAATTTATAAATGTAGGTGAAATATTATCAATATATTTACGAATAGGTTAAACCATTTTTATTATTTCTGCCGAACTACTACCTCTCACTATAAATGGCGTCCCACTAGTTACAGCAAGCAAGCTGACGAGCAACTACAAGCCTAAATCACCATCTGTGCGTATTGTCAACATATGAATGTGGCTTTGAGGAACACCGAATATTTTAAATTGGATTTTTGTTAATTCGGCCTTATGTCCTCCCCGTCAGGCCATCGACAGACCTTATTAGCTGCACCTACCTTATTTAATATAACCGACAATCTAAATGCATACTTTATTAATTTAAAATTTATATAATATTGTGATATAAAGTAAAACTAAATTTTCCTCATAAAATATTTATTTAAATAGATATTTAACTGGAAATTGGAGAAATACTTTTAATTAAACCTTACATTTTATCGGTTACAATATATAAAGAAGAAAAATACATATGTACGAGTTACTTAAATACCGAAAAAATATTAAAATATATTAATTTGCCAAGAAGTATTATGCTAAGTTTTTAAAATTAAATAATGTTTACTGAATGCAAACTGCTTTTTAATATTTAAGTAATAAAATCCTTAATATGGGACAGACGCAACCAGAATGATCTTTTTTTTAATTTAATAAGTATCTCCATCAACCGTTTTTGATATGGTATTTTAGATAATACGTTTAATCCCATACCAAGTTTTATATTGCATTCCTTATCGCTTTATCCACGCGACACGGTAGTTTCTAAAAGGTCTGTACAAAATTCTACCAAATTCTTTGGGCAAAAATAGACTGATCTAGTGCAATTTACCATGGTGGTAAAGTTGCTCGTTTGCAAGATACAGGGTGTCAAATCTTACATTTAATTTTGGTACTTTGACATCCTGTATCTTGCAAATGATCATCTTCCCTACAAAAGATTGTATAAAGTTGTTTTATTTCGTAAAGATACTGTGGTTCCATTTTGTACAGAAACCGGTTGGCCTATATAAAGCTTAAAGGAAAGAAAATTCAATTTTTTATAAAACGTTTAATCTAAAATATCTTAAAAATAGCTGGTCGTAGCAAAGTTTACTAAGTGTATATTATGTGTTCAAAAAACGTAAGACAATGTAAATTCTTTACTAGAACTGAAGAAAAAATCTTTATTTTTATTTTTATTTTCCACTTTTACACAACACAAAATTTGGTTGATATTAGATAAAATATTTAAAAACACCTAAAATAAAATAAACACGTTGACACCCTGTATCTCGCAAACGACCAATTTTTCGATAGGTAAATTATTTTAGACTGTTGTATTATGGGCATTAAACTTTGTGGTAGTCTTTTGTACACAATATGGTGGTCTCCTTAGTACAAACCATTAAGAGACACGCCGAATGGAATATACCGGGTGATGCATCGTCGGGCGGGACATAGGAAATTTCATGTAATTTTTAATGGGGTCAATTATTGGCCCCCTAATTATTTTAGAGACAAATTCTATTGAAGTTTATTGAAGAGCATGCGAATCTACGTACATGGTAAAAACTTTAGATTTTTCTGTTTAACCCGTTTGCTAGTTAGATGCTAATATAAAAATTGTTACATTATTATCGCCTCATATTTAGGAACAACAATAAAAATACTAGGTTAGGTTAGGTGACATTACGTTGTCATTTTGAAATTTAGTGCTTTATTATTATGAAAAAATCGTACAGTGAAGAGATTAAAGTTGTATTTATACAAACGAATTAAGTTAAGTTAAACTAAACTAGAGTAACAAATTTGAAGAACTTATGACATTTATAATATGTACATGCTTTAATAAATTATTAATATTATTACAATAATTAATATGTTGGAAATAAACTTAAGATTTAAGAAAATTTTCAAATATTCCTCCATTAACTGCTAGTCAATAACCCAGACGTTCATAGAATTGTCTTCTTACATTGGCTAACTGGTAAATTAAAATTTTATTACATTCTGCAGAAATAGCATTTTTTAACTCATCTAGATTAGAGTAATTTTTATCCTTGTATATCATGCTTTTTAAATGACCCCAGAGGAAGAAGTCATTTGGCGAAATATCAGGAGACCTGGCTGGCCAATTTATGGTGTGATGAAATACGACGGCAGGAATTTTGTTTTGACACGATGGAAAGGGCAAACATGGACAGGGAGTTTTTAAGAAATATTTCTTTTACTGATGAGTGCACATTCACGTTAAACAATAAACCCAATCATGAACATTACCAATAACATTTTCATTAAAAGCATTGTGTAAATATTCCCGAATAGCCAGGGTATTATGTGCCGGGCAACCATACATTTGGTACCAAATTTCATGATTTTCCCTGGATACATCATTTAAAGCGGGTAAAATTAGTTTTTGAGTAGTTAATAAAATTCTGCATTCAAATTTTGATTAAGAAAAAATGGTCCAATAATATGTTGTCCGAAAATCTCCGCCCAAACATTTACTTTCTGTGGATATTGCGTCCTCGTTTTGACAAATCTGTGGTGGTTTTCTTTGCTCCAGTATCGGTAATGTTCATGATTGGGTTTATTGTTTAACGTGAATGTGCACTCATCAGTAAAAGAAATATTTCTTAAAAACTCCCTGTCCATGTTTGCCCTTTCCATCGTGTCAAAACAAAATTCCTGCCGTCGTATTTCATCCTCATCCCGTAGCTCTTGATGTCTTTTATATTTGTATAAAACGTATTTATGTCTTTTCAAAATCCGGACCACTGTTGATTGATCTTTTCCTATGATATCCTGAAGGTTACTTGTACTCACCTTCCCTTCATTTTCTTCCACGTGCAATAAAATTTCCAAGTTTCTATAATCTCTTACATTTTCTTCTCTTTGATAGTCCTATCGATTGTTGATTTTCCGAATAGACCGATATTCGGATACTGAGCAGCGAACATGTCTGACACCTTTTGGTAACTATTTCCTTGATTTAATCATAAATAATTTTTCTTTAGTAGTATAACTCATGGTTAATCTTTTCGCTCTACGATTTTTTGATAATAATAAGGCACTTAATTTCAAAATGACAACGTTATGTCACGCTAACTGGTATTTTTATTGTTGTTCATAAATATGAGGCGATAATAATGTAACAATTTTTAAAAATATATTAGCATCTAACTAGCAAACGGGTTAACCGAAAAATCTAAAGTTTTTACCATGGACGTAGATTTGCATGCTCCTCAATAAACTTCAATAGAATTTTTCTCTAAAATAATTAGGGTAGTCAATAATTGACCCCATTAAAAATTACATGGGATTTCCTACGTCCCGCCCGGCGATGCAACACTCGCTATATATATAAAAAGGAATATTTAATGCAAATATGGGTTAAACCAAAAGATAATAAATATTTGATTTTATTTTTCGTTAAGCTGGAGTTTGCACTTATATTGTATTTATTTTTACTTGTATATTTTTAGAGTGAAAATATTGCTGCTGCCTTATACAACTGCGACTGGACAGATACCTGTGGTAGTTTTCAAAAAGAGTTATTATTTTTTATTCAACGGACCCAAAAACCTTTTAAACTATATGCTGCAAACCTGTTTCAGATTTCAGTGGAGACGTTTGTTAAGGTAAAATTTTCCTAATAATTTCCAAGATATTACAGATGAAATTACAACTTTTACGTGTAGTGTAGACAGAAGCGGATCCAGAACTTCTCAGGGGAGCGCAAATAAAAAATCTTTTATAGTACACCAACCTACATGTTGTTGTAAAAAACATACAAAAAAAGCTTAAATTAAACTAACTTAAAACTAACAAAACAAATGTTTAAAAAAGAGTTGTACAATTCTGCATTTTTAAAAGTTTCAGGATCAAACTGGCCACTATCATGTGTTCTGTAGGATTCACCAGGGCGCTCCCTCTGGATCCGCCCCTGAGTGTAGAAGCAGTGGCGGATTTACTTATTTAAAAAAATAGCCTCACCGAAAAAATCATACCTATAGTAGGGAAGTCCACGATGCTAAATGGAGACCTGTCTGGTTGCAAAGCTTAGATGATAAAAAAAATGTGATTTAAAATATACCTTTTCATCGGTGGGAAAAGCAGCTATAGGTTTTTAAATATGTCAAAAAATACTGTTATTATTTTGCCTTGTGGAAATTGTTTGGATCATATCGGATTATATATTCTTTATTATCCTTGAATTATCCTCTTCAAAATAAAAAATAACCACGTTCGAGAATGTCAAAATGACGTTCTTTTACAAATTTTTAGCCTCCCGCTCCTAAAGTGTCAGATTAGTGAAATATACATTGTTTAGCATGTAATTTATTCACCCTATCTTAATCTGACCCGCTCGAAAATTTCTGACGGATATATTTTTGTTTTTTACGATCGGCCCTGTATACGGGGCTCTTATATGGTGAAGGTACTAAATCGGGTAAGGTAATTAATCTACCGCGATGTAGTAAATTCCAAAATTCCCCTCTCCGGCGCTCCCCTACCATAGTGAATACTTTACTAAAAATAAATCCTGTTGTATATTTTTTAAATTTTATTTTATAAATTGAAGTAAGAAAAATATTATCTAAATTCGTCGCCTCCCAAAATTTGCCGTCCTAGGCTTAGGCCTACTCAGTCTTCTGATATTTTTGACATGAAAACGTGACATTTTGGTAGCTGTTTACAGAGATAAAATGCTATTTTTTTCCCGTCAAAAAAACAGTTATTATACGATAAAAAGTTTTAGATTTAAGCTCGAGGTTGTACTTTCTCTCAACGCAAAGCGAAAGAAGACAATAAACCCAACCTGCTAAAATCTAAAATTGTTTCCATATACTGGATTATCTAAATAACATAACACACAGGCAACGTGAAAAAAAGAGACAGTCTAACTAAATACCGGCTAAACATGGAAGTGCTTGTTTTGTTATTGCATTTCTGGCCGATATACCCAAACCTATTGCTCATGTATTACAATACACTGTTTTTTTTTCTAAGACAAAAAACCTATTTTTCATTAAAAAATTCTGCATGATCTAGAACCTAAAATGAAATAATCGGATATTCATTTTTTGCAGTGGTATACGAGGTAAGTAAAAAAAATGAATTTTAGTCAAGAAGAAAGTACCCATTTTTTCATAATTTCGAAAATTTTTATTAAAAAAGATGTTTAGAATTAAAATTAGCTATTAAATATGGTAATTGATTTAATTAAAAAAAAAATACTATTTTTTCTCCGATTTCACGTTTTGGACAGTTATAAGGCTTTCTTTACATTTTTTCGAAATAAGTATGCACTAATGTTAAAACTTAAATTTTTAGTCTTAACGCATAAAAATTGATAAAAAAAGTTTTTTTTTAAGTTTACATATTTAAATGTCATTTTTTATCCCCAACATCTTTTCTTTATAAAAATTTTCGATATATTAAAAAAAGGGTACTTTCCTCTTTAGTTTATAGTTTTTGACAAACCTTTTATACCGTTGGAAAAATTTATTATCTGATGATTTCATTTTAGGTTTTAGACCAGGCAGAACTTTTTATAAAGAATACCTTTTTTTCGTAAAATTAGTAATAAAAAAGTTTTCCATATGTTGCGAACTTAAGTAGACACGCTGTATGTATATAAGGGTATTTTTTTTGGGACTGTTTTTGTTTTGTATACCGAAATTTTGTTGAAAATGCCCCAAAAAAAAAATCTAAAAGTTTAAGCCCTTAATATTTTTATTTAGTACTCGACCACAGCGTGTGAAGATTTTGCATTTAAAATATACGGGATCTTTGGTTTTTCATTTTTAAATTTCTATAGCTCAGCGGCATTTTATGGTATCATCTTGTCCTAATGCAGGATTTTTAAAAAATAAATAATCCATAACAGTGTCCATTGCGGCGAAGTCGTAACTCATACCGGCTAGGTAATACGAGACGATACTGCACCTTACTTTTCGTTAACACACGTTTTTTCGCATTTAGTTCGTAAATGACAGGAGCTACAAAGCGAATGTAAAATAATTTCAAAGGAAAAACAATTTTCTAAAAAAATGTTTTAAGCGCCAAATTGTCAAGAATAATATTTTTGAGATATTAGTCGTTGAAGTTAACGTAAAAATAAATTTCCATTTTAAAACTAAAATTAAATTTTACGTAAGCCTCAACGACTTGTACCTTAAAAATATTAATCGTGGTGATGTGGTGCTATGAATCTTTTTGTAGAAAATTGTTTTTCCTTCTTCTCACATGTGTTCTGTAACTCTTGTCAGTTCTGGATTAACCTATAAGCAAATTATGCAATTGCTTAGGGCTTGAATAGCGAACCCATGGCACGCGTGCCACATATGGCACACGGTGTTAAATTTTGGGCACGCGAGTGTGTTGATGTTTTTTGTGAATAGTTTACAGCGGCCGGAAAGGCCAAGGATGAAGGTTTTAAGTAAAATACTTTTTTGATCTTCAACGGACGCCTAGGACATTACTTGGAAGGTATAACTTAAAAACCTCTTCTTTCGCTCCTAAAATTTTTACTGACTTAATAGTAATTTATGTAACAAGTGCATAAAGTGATTTTTTTACGAAGTGGAAGTTTGACAGCATGAGTCGTTAGGCGAGTGCGGCCATCCCATGAGTAAAAAACGACATTTTATGCATTTGTTACATACTATATTTTTTTCACGACTGTATAGAAGTTTTCTAAAATACCATTTTATTCATGTCTTATTGATCTAAACTTATTAATTTTAATTTTTGCTGCACAGCCATTATATTTCAACAAAAATCATTGCCTCCTTATTTTTTAAGAGACAATTATCCTCTTTATAACTATGCATTTATTATTTAAATTTAGAAAATTTTATGTACTTACTTTTTGTAGAAATAATACTAAAACAGTATAAATTCCTTTTCAATTTCTTAGTTATCCAAATTCATTTTAACTATTAATTTTAAATAATTTCTATTAAATTTATTTGCAAACTGTCAAATTTTAAAACTAGTGACACATGAAGTAAAATAAATAATGACGAAATCATAGGTAACTTGACCGTTTGGTTCAGTCGATGTCGCCTTTACTGTTACATTGTAAATTGATATTTAAATTTATTGTAGTAGGCATTAAAACAAAACACCAATTCAAAGTGTAAAAAAGCTTTGAAGTACTAGAATGAAGTACTTTAACTTCATGTTAACGATTAAAAAATAGCATCTTTTTAACGGTCGTGGAAAAAAGTATTTTATGGCACTCGTAGGACATCATTTTAAATTTTTGACAAAAATGGCACGTTGATACGAAAAGGTTTCCCATTCTTGGCTTAGAGCATTTCGTTTTGAGTGACACCATAAAGGGAGCACCATAAAGAGCAATAAATGCATATTGCCTGGTACATGGATAAGGCTGTTCCACAAAATGTATTTTGTGTGTGTGGTTTATAGAGATGCGCACCTATCCTTTTTTGTGGTCGTCAAAAATTTTTACGTATGGATGTTCCACAAAATGCATTTTGTGTGTGTTTAATACAAATGAGGACCTTTTTTGTCATTAAACATTTTCACGATAGGGTGCCTTACAGGAGTACATCACTTAGGGCATCACAGAGTCTTAATCCGGCACTGGTCCTAATGTAATGCGTCTCAAATGGACGCCAGCCTTTAAATACTAATTGCATTTTCCTTTTTTTAGATTATGAGGTCATCGGTGTCATACTTTACAGTTCTTAACACTTTAAATGCAGGAAGAAAATACTACTGATTTAATTTAATATTATGCTAATGGTGATAACTAAATTATTTTAAGTTTATATTAAAATTAGTGGTAAAAAGCATAGGAATATTTGTCATTTCTTGTCCTTAACTTTAGTTTTAGTTGAAAAGAGACATAAATAAATGTACAGTGTAGTATAATTTAAATAAGCCACTCTCTATAATTTTGTTAATGGTATAATTTAAAACACGTCAATTTTTATTTTTAGAGGGTCACTTTACAATTCTTAAGTTGTAACGTTGTTCCCCACCAATTCGAACGTCAAAAAGTTTAATTAAAAGAGAGGGTATTACCAGTGATGCCAAAACGTGGGTAAAATGTTCCCTTATCCTCGCATCGCACACAGCGTTGCTATTGGTCGCGAAGCATGTCGGCTGGCAAATCGAGGGGAAATTATTCCCCTGCCAAGCGACGCGGAGACTATACTTAAGTTGGCAGGGGAATAATTTTCCCTTGATTTGCCACCCGCCATGCTTCGCGACCAATCGCGACGCTCTATGCGATGCGGACGTGATGCTAGGGAAGGGGTACGTTTTACCCACGTTCTGGCAGCACTGGGCAAAACCTTATCTAAAAGAGTTACAATTTCTTTCTTTAATAGTTTTTACTTTTTTATAATCGGTTCAGTACGTAAGTTTGTTGTTTTCTATTATTTCCAGTTTAGCGGGAAACAAACATTCTTAACTTTCCTATTTTAAACTAGACGACCAGTTGTAGGTACATTATTACTAATTTAAATTATTTTCTATTACATTGCCAGTACAATAACACTTCATTTAATACTTTAAAGAGTACCATTATTGCGATAAAACTTTAATTTTTTAGGTTCATGGTGTCATGAAACAATGGTGTACTTGGTCCAAAATCTTCGTTTTTATTGTATTATTGCACTCTAGATTAAAAATTAACATTATTTTGAGAAAAATGGTATAAAGTAGTAGATTTAGTGGCATTGTTCTTAAAATGTCATATTCTATTTAAATAATTAAACAAATTACACTTAAAGGACTTTACTACTCCTTAAAAAATATAAGTAGTTATAAACCGGATGTCTTATTTAAAATAAGAATAATTGTATGATTTTTAACTAAACCAAAACTAATTAAAACATGTGAATTTGTAGAGCAATGCACATTAATGCGATATACCTATTTATCGTTTTTTATTTTTAATATTGCATGTAGGTGGCCGTGATCCTTTATTTACCTCTTCAGTTTTAATCCGATCGCAAATAAATTGGTATCGTTAAAAAGTCCTTTTTAAAATATAGGCTTATCTAAAAGGCTTGTCATTTAGAAATTAACAGTTAGTCGAAAATGTAAGTAAGCTAACTTGTTTTATTTCTATTTTTCATACTAGTTACTCAAACTTATTCATTTCTGACATCACCTGGAATCCTTAGATTATTTTGCGTCCAGTCATGGCCACCTAGATGCAATATTAAAAATGAGTTTTAAAAAATCAAGTAGGCTTAAAAACTTTTAAAATGTTACATTCCATATAATAATTGTCTTGGGAATTTTTAATAATTTAAAATGGGAGCCATTTCTGGTTAAACCGTAAGTAACTGAAAAGTAAAAGAAAAATGCAAAAACTTTCCTCTTCTCTTACCTATACCATGTTTCATTTTAATACATCTAATATAGGAGTTATGGCTTGTCTAATAAATTCGTTGACATCTGGTATTTATAAAGGTTTTTAGACGTTAAGAAAATATTTCAATTTAAAGAAACTTGCTGATTTTAAATAAAATAGCATTTGCAAAAACCAAAAATTGTTTTCTTTTTGAAATTAGTTTAAAAATATAATATATTGAAAGGAACAAACTGATAATATTGTTTAATTAAAAGAAAAAACAAAATTTATTATACTTTGGGTACTTTAAATTTAGAAAAACACCAAAACAAAAAATGCATTGGTTTTGGATCGAATAGAGGTTGCGTTTAGAAATTATAACGGTGGACATCGTAATCCGCTGAGCGGGGCTTTCCGACCTCCCCAATGTATTTATCCATATACTTTTTGGTTGCACCAAACAACTTAAATATCTTGAAAATTGTGCTTCAAAGCCATTTTTAGAAAGTACCCATGGTTTGTGTTTAGAAAGCATAGGACAATTTACTGGTAAACCTAAATAATACATACAGGGTAGAACAAAAAAGTGAGAGGTTTAAGGAAAATGCAAAGTAGTCTAGATGATGTCCATTAGTTTAAACCTAAAAATTAACATCAGTGGCAGAGGTATCGGGGCCCGGGACTCGAGGCGAAAAATAAAATTAGAGCCCCTTATAAGTTCAAAATTTTATGAAAAAAATTTCGACAAGCAAAAAAAGATCTTTACCCTTCAAATGGGGTACCCCTTTCACCTTAACATCATATACTTTAACAACATTGGGGGCCCAACGCTTCTAAACCCTAATATTTATCCTATTTCTTATGAAGACCTCCATTTAGGGGCCCGCTCTAACTGAGGACCCGGGGCGGGCCGCCCACCCTCGGTACTCTAGTGCAGTGTTTCCCAAAGTGTGGGTCGCGACCCCCTGGGGGTCGCAATGAGGTCCCTAGGGGGTTCGCCGGAAAATTCCAAAATAAGACAAAAACACTACTTTGTTAAATCATGTATTTCTATTTTAATAAAGCCGTAAATAAAAATTAACAATTAATTATCAAACGAAACATAAAAAACTAAATATTAAAAGTCCTTAAAAATAAAAGAAAAAAATAAAGTCAAATATTACAATGTTAATGAGACCCATGCGCCTGTTTTTTTGAAACTAGTCTTTCAAATCTAGGCTGTGTATTTGAGACACACACAATTACATCGTTTTCAAGTACGAGACGATTTCTCACTTTTTTTAATGGCAGTCATAGACAAGAAACTTAACTCACATAAATATGATGTTACGAAATGGAACCAAACATTTTACAGCTTCATTCGCCAACTGAGGGTATTTCTGCATCTTTTTGGTCCAAAATTCGTCCGGGTTCTGGGAAAAAAATGGAGTTTCAACATTCCATCACTTGATATTTCAATAAGTTGTTCTTTCATGTTTATTGGTATTTCAGCATGTTGAAAGGAATCGGCTAAAAACGGATTCAGTACCCATCTGCAACTGTCGTAACTGTTTTAAATTTCTTCGGGAAATAATCACCGAGCTGTTGTTTTAAATTAAGCAAAGTAACTTGCATGCCTGCAAAAACTTGTTCAAAATTTGTAGCACTGTAACATACATTTTCTATAATTTCCTGAATGCACTGGAATGAATCGAGCTGCTTTTTGCCAAGTGAAGTTGACCATAAATCGATTTTTCTTATAAACCCTTTAATTTTATCTGTGGCGATGTACAATGTGCAGTCGACTTTTTATTATTTATTTTTATTGTAAATGCTAGTCTGGCAGAAGTACTACTAGTTTACTAGTGGGACAGATTGCAATTATTAAAATAATTGTTGAATTTTTAAATGTATTTAGTTTAAACTTAAACAGTAAAGTAAAATAAAATTTGAGAGACAATCAGTTGTAAATTAGGCACGCTATTTTTGTCGCTATTTTGGTTTGGGTGATGAGTAGGGGTCGTGAACAATTTTTTTAACTAAAGAGGGTCGCGCTTTAGATAAGTTTGGGAAACACTGATCTAGTGTATATCTAGCTCATGTCTGAAAACCCCTAGATACCGAGTTTCATTACAATATTCAAAGTGTACTAAATATTATTGAAATAATTTAAAAATATTTTTGCAGGTTTTGAACATTTGTACTGAGGTAAGTTTGGTTAAATAGCAATATTTTACCACCTTAAATTTCCAGTTAAATTTGGGCCCATTACTTAGGGACCACCTTGTATATAGGCTGATGGTATTTATCTAGTAGGTGGATATAATTTTTTGTTTAAATGATTTGACTTAGCATTTTGTTTTTAAAAAGAATTTACGAACATTTCAAAATATTTGATAATGTTGTTTACGAGTGTATAATTATACAATGGATGTTCCATTTAAAATAACCAAGCTAATATATTTTTTGGTATAACAAAAAATATGAGATATTTTCATATAAAGAACTATATTACTTAAGCGCATCGCAATAATTTAAGAAAATGTTACTACATATGTATATACTGAGTGTCAAGTTATAAATTTAAACTCCCTTTAACTTTTTATTCTTTATCGCATAAGATAAATAAAAATATTAGTTTGTTGTGTTATTTCTGTAGTTTTTGATTTAATTATTAATTAATCACCTATCTTTTAAATATACAGGGTACTACAAAAAGTATGATTTTTTTTAAAAGAACATCCTATGTATTATTTCACCTTTAAAAGATTTTTCAAAAACCTTTAAAAAATTACCACATTTCATATAACTATCCTAATTGGTTTATAGAAATATGGCCATGCAAATTTGAAGAATAATTTTTAATTCCCATTAGAAACGTAATAAACTTTCATCGTCCTACAACTTTATTACGTTTTAACGTACAAAACAAATAAAAACAGCATTTTGTTAAAATGAGTCTGTAGTATTTGTTTCTTTCCTCAAAATTCGTTTTTCTCTTAAGGTATAAAGGTAGGCGCGCTTGTGGCTGCTCCGGTTGTATCGGCAGCATCGATCTCCGGAGTTAAGCAGTGAAGTGCGCGCCCATAACTTGGATGGGTGACCGGCGTTCTCGGTTTTAGGCAACGGCACGCGGTGTTCTGCTCGGGGGTAAACGAACGGACCGAACAGCAACCATCCAAGTTATGGAATGAATGGTGTGTGAATGGGAAGGAGTAGGGGTCAAGGTACAATAAGCCTTCAGGCTGCAGTGCACCACCTAGGGGGACGGTCGTCGGACCTGGGTGGGAAAAAAAGTATAAAGGTACAACAAAAAGTAATATATCTTTAAAATGGAACACCCTCTATATTGAATCACCATTTAAAAGATAATTTAAAGAGCGTTTCAAAAATACCATATTTTATGGGTATTTTTTAATGGTTTTGGAAATATGGCCATAAATTAAATCATTTGGCAATTATTTCCATAATTTAACCTATCTGCATAATAAAAATTTACACTTATTCTTTAGGTTTGAATGACCATATTTCCGAGACTAATGAACATAGATAAATCAAATGTAATATTCTTTTTAAACTCTTTACATTTTTTTTTGAATAATAATATATTATACAGGGTGTTTCATTTTGAAAAATTATACTCTTTATCATAACCTGTATATTTTAAAAGATAATTAAAATCCAATTATTAATTTAAAAACTACAAAATTAACCCAACAAAGTGAATATAAATTAAATTAATTATTTATTTTATACGATAAAAAGGAAAAAAGTTGAGGGGGTGTAAATTTATAACTTGACACCCGGTACATAGTTTTCAAGATCCTTTGATTGGACACTCACCGTTAAACTTTAATTACAATGTCAACTTCACAATACTTTGTTAAAACTGGTAAATTTAATTCAAGTAGTCATAAAAAACACAGCCCCACAAAAAGGTTGATGGTCAGAAAGACCAGACCATGGTAAAGATGGGTCCACATTTAATTTATTCTGAAAGCGATGCCGCCAAGTTTACAAAAAATGATAAAGTAAAGAAACCCTTTTATGAACAATGATTTATTGCAGCAAAAAATATTTAACCCGACGAGTGCCTAGTACCACGCCACGTGCCACCGGTTTTTAATAGGACAGAGGCGAAATAAGAGAATGTTTTGTAAGTAGGTGATACGTGTTTTAGCAATGTATTTTTTATTATTTATCTAAAAATATCAGGCTCTAATCGAAATATGGACCCATCTTTATCTTTGTGTTTTTGGAGCCTGCTGAATCCAAATCTGGTGTCGGTTTGGCCTCATCAGGTCAGTGTCAAGGTCATTTTAAGGTCATATCATCAAATTTAATTGAAAATAGACCACATATGTGGAATCTTTATGTTTTTAGGGTCGCTGAAACCGAATCTCAAGTCAGTTTGACCCTTTCAGTTTATAGTCAAGGGCATTTCAATGTCAAACCATCAAAATTCATTGAAAATAGACCACAAACGTGGAGCTTTTATGTTTTTGGGCTCACTTAATCCAAATTCGATAGGGTCAATTTGACAACGTATTCGGATTTAGCAACCCCAAAAACTTCAATATAACATGATTTTGGTGCATTTACAATAACTTTTAATGATTTTACCTTGAGATTACCTTGATCTTAACCTAATAGGGTCAAACATAAATATATCTACTATGATTGTAGTCTATTTTCAATAAAATTTAATGATTTGACCTTAAAAAGACCTGGACCCTGACTATAACCTGATGAGATCAAACAGACCCCGGATTCGGATTTAGTGATTTCAAAAACATAAAAATACCACGATTGTGGTTCCTTTTCAATGAATTTTGATGATCCGATCTTAAAAAGACCTGGACTCTAACCTAATGGGGCCAAAACGAACCCAGATTCGGATTCAGCGACCCCAAAAACAAACAGATACCATGGTCTAGTCTTTCGGACCTTCAACTTTTTTTACTTGTTTGGCTGTGATTGACCTTAAAATGACCTTGACCCTGACCTGATAGGGTCGAAGCGACCCGACCCCAGATTCGGATACAGCGATCCTAAAAACATAAAGATACCATGGTCTAGTCTTTCGGACCACCAACTTTTTTATTTTGTGGGGCTGTGAAAACAATTACATCATCTTTTGTTTTCTACCGTTTTTCTGAAATTTTCAAAATCGTTTTTAGCTTAATAAGTGTATTAATGGAATGGAATTAAAAGCAAAAATAATTAAAACCTTGCTTTTTCAAATGTATTTCTGTAATTGTGTAAAACAAAACCCTACTGCACATAAAAATACAGAAAAACTACAAAAAAATTTCCTTGTTTCTTTTTAGATTAATGATATTGTCAATATAATTTGCAATAACTTTAAATTATAGGTATAGGTATAGGTATAGGCACTATTTAGGTATAAGGCAACTTGCAATAATTTTCTTGATAATATGCTGTTTAGAAAGTTTTAAAATTCCGAGTATTTCCGGAGATATCCGGAAAAAAACGAGACATTAGAAATTTGTTTTATTTTTTTCTTGGGCGTATTTAAAATCGGATTTAAAAATAAATTGCACTTTTGCATTGCCACTTTTTCTGCTGTATTTATTGGTGGTATTTTATTTAAAGTGCGACGTTTCATTTTCGTAGGACCCTCATCAACTTTATTTTTTTATATACGGTCCTAATAATCTAATATGATATTATAAAAGCCTGTTTTAATACAAATTCAATGATGTATTACACATTGAGGTTCGATCCGAATCCTATTTTGAAATATTTTATAAAAATAATTAACTTTACATTTTAGGTTAATAAATTACTTTAATTAACCAGGTAGAACTCAACTAACATTTCTATTGTAAATTTTTTAAAATACGGTCCTGATATTTAAATATTGAAATTTCAAAGCCAGTTTTATTTATAATTTACAATATGGTTTAACCGTAATACAGTCCTGTATTTTTTAGAATTCAGTAAAAATAGTAAACAAGGAATTTTACAAATTTCTAAACAGCATATTATTAGGCACATAAAACCTTAACTTCGTTCCCATTTAACCGACTTCGTATCTCTTACCATTTCTAAGATACCCATACTGGCCCTCATTATCTTGGACACGTTGTATACTATTTACTATAAAATGTAAACAAAAAATTTTGAAATTTGGCGTACATAAAAACAATATTAAACATTTTTGAAAACTTTGTTAATAGGCCTTATTAAACTATAGTAGGGTAATAAGGCCTAGGATTATAATATACTTAAAAAATTATAATAGACCTGGCACATTAGATAATGTTGATTAACAATAACAAAGGTGCATTGCCTACACTTAAATTTTTATATATAACAACAATTTTTTTCTACTGGCTTTTTAACTTTAGTTTATTAGACCTTGCGTAACCTTGTAAAGTAATCATTAGAGGTATATTTATAAGCTTTTTGTTCTCTCGTCGGGATCATAAACTTAGCTTTTATTCTTAATATTTTGTTTTTACCAGAAATGCAAGTCTATTAGTTAAAGCTTTTGTTGATAATATTCTTACGAAATTTATGGATTAAACGTCGTACAATCCGTGGTAAAATCCTACATCAGCTAACTTAAGGATTTTTGAAAATGTGTTTTTTTTTAACTGATGATATGTTTAAACCTTTAATTTATAGCGGCTTCATATGGCTTAAGCGTTCCTCTGCTAACCACAATGCTCATTTTTAAGACATTGTAGTTGTAATCAGAAAAATTCCAATAATTCAATTTTCTCATAGTTCAAATTACTTAGTTTTTCCTAACGTTGTGAAAAATACACATAAAATACATTTTAAAAGAAAAAAATGTTGATGTAAAAAGGAGGGGGATAATAGGGCCCATAATCAAATGTGGAAAGCTTTAAATACCACCAACAAAATGTGTAATAAAAATTAGCTTAATCATGTTTGGACCATGATAAATTTTCTAAATATCAAATGTCCTAAGAACAAATAATAGGAAACCATACAACATATTTATAAATGTAGGTAAAATATTACAAAATATACCAACGATTAAGTTGAACCATATTTTATTATTCGTGCCGCACTACTACCCCTGACTATACAGAATTAGCTTAATGAAGTGGCTTATAGGCAATGGGTGGAAAAGACACGGTCTACCGCAAATATCGGCATGTAAACATTTCGGATTTGATGACTAATCGTACTTCCTTTGTTGTTCCCTTACAATCCGATATACCTTTAACTATTGCTTATATAGTATATGGCGTCACACTGGTAACAGCGAGCAAGTTAACGCGCGACTACAAGCCTAAATCACCATCTGTGCGTATTGTCTCCATGTAATGTTGCCCTGAGAGAAACCGTTTATTTTAAACTGTATTTTTGTTAATTACCCGACAGGCCTTATTAGCCGCACACAGTAGGAAATGTGTTTTTTAAAATTATTTTTCGATTTTTCGTTCATTTTTGTTTAATTTTTTAAAAACGTATAATCACAGCAAAAATTAGGTTGTTTCTAAATAAAACTTAAATAATATAGTGTTTTTTTTTATTTTATAAATCCTTTTTAGGCGGTTGTCTACGGCCTCGCGCATAGAGGGGACTTGCGGAAAGGTGAAGGTATGAAATGTAATATGAAATGTTAGAGGGGCACATAACGTAATAAGAGGACTTTTTTTAGCGTTTAATTATAATCTTTTCTTCTTTTTTTTTTGCTCTTCAGTTGTAATTTGGTGGGGCTGAAGGGGGCCTTGCAGTAAAAGTAAAGACATTTTTTGAGGACCTTTTTTGGTCCTCAACTTTTTCCACTTTCCACCATTTTTTGACAAAAGGGCCTCGGATATACGATTTTGCCCACCCCTGTTTTTGCTTACGCAACGCCAATGACCCTTTTTCTTGCAATATTAGAGTGCCTCTGACAGTGTTATCGGTTATGAGTGCAACGAGGGAAAAGCTTTAATTTGCAATCTTTTAAAAAATTATTTCTCATGAACATTGGTCCAATACTATACTTAAAAAAGACATTCTTGATATAGATTTTTGCTTGAAAAAATATAATTTAAGAATATAAATTTTTAATTTTACTTAATAGTTTTAATTGAATTTTATAAAGTTTTACAAAATTCGTTTAATATAGAGATAGAGAAAAGTTTCTCTCTTTAAAGGTCAAACTGAAAAGTAGTATTTCTAAAATTATATAATATCCATAATTACCTTTCAGTTTTATCTACAGGTAGTTATTAAGAAAAATGAATAATAAAATATTTACTTTAACTTATAGATTTATATTGAGGAATATAACTCTAATAAAGGTCCACTATTTCCTGCATGCACCAAAACTGTTATTCGGTTAGAATGTACAGACAGACCGAATTAAAAGAATAGTACTGCGTTTAAGTTAATGAAATATATAGGTCTTTTGCATTAACAATAAAAAGCATTGTTATGGATTTGGATAATATAACCATCGAATTGTTTAAAGATTGCAAAAGGCTAAAATATTTGGGAGTATACTTAAAACAACATGATTGGCAACGTGTTTGGTCCAAGATTTATTCGTTTATAGTCCATGGTTTTTTTATTGGACTTTTTAATGTTTGTTGTATTATTAACTGGATATTTAATAGTAGAAACCCTTACCAATTTGCATTGTATGGGTTTTATACGATACCATTTATTCAGTGCCAAGCCAAATTATTTCTTCTTTTTCAAAACAGGGCATATTTTGCACAACTTATAGGAATGTTAAAACGGCAACACTTTATATCTCGAAATCCAGAAGAGTTGAACATGGTAAAAAGACAATTTGTATTTTATAAAAATTCTAGAAGGTGGCTTATGATAGGTACATCTCTATGTGCCGCTGGACTAGCACTTATTCCTCTTATACAAATGAGTGGATTAACATTTCCGTCATGGTATCCCATGGATATTTCTATTTCACCAGCCTTTCAAATTGCCTCATTGCACCAAAATATTTCACTGTTAATAGCTACTGTTGCGTATACTTTTCCTGATATATTTACCCGTGGAATCCTTAGTTTCATTGGATTACAATGTGACATATTAAGCCTAAGGATTCAGAAACTAGGTAAAAATATGTCCAATAAGGAAAATCATCAAATATTAGTAGATTGTGTGACACATCACTTAGATATTTTGAAGTAAGTGTTTTTAATTAATTTTGACAGTACATTTCATGTAATAAGCTTAGACATTTGTTAAACTAAACAAATTTTTACACGGTCATACCAACAGTATTTTAGGTAACGTTTTTAACTTTATATAATATTCTATGGCTGCAACAGTATTTTGATAAATTGTATTTTGATTTAATTTGGGTAAACAATTAACAACTATTATTTAAGTCAAAAATGTATTCTATTCTATTCTATTTGTGGTTTTTGCCTTTTACACGTAATGTATTCAGCCATCGTCAAGTGGTTGTGGTCAAAAATTTATGTCCGATATAAATTTTTTATGGTTTACATTAGCCAGAATTTTTGTCTAACATAAATATTATGCAATAAATGTCAGATGTAAACCCACCATTAAATTGTGTTAATGAGGTAGACACTAAAAAGAATTAAGCAATCTTGACTTTATTAATAAAATGATTGAACAATCAAATTATTTATAAAAATGAATAGTTCCCTGCGTATTACTTGTGGTTACAAATATTAAATGGTTGTTTCTGATAATTTTGATTAAATATTAAGTATAATATAATACAGCTTTTATTAATCTCTAAAGAATTTAAGGTATGTCAATTAAAAATATTATTACACTATGAAAATTGGCTTCATCCAACGTTACAAAAAATGTAAAAAAAGTTATGAAACAATTTTTTGAAGTTGATAAATAAGAAAAAAACAGAACCAACCATATCTTCTGTTACAATTTTTTACAGCTTCTGTCGCAACCAGCATTTTGATCGCCACAGTTTTATATTCTATTTATATGCTCGATGTCTTTTAGTCTTAGATCCGGCTATATAAATGGATCTTTTATACGGTTTTCTAATAAAATATGTTCTTTTAAACCATAAAAGTTATCAATTAATACATTTTCGGGGTTTGGCAAACCATATCCTGGGCTAATATAGTGTAAAAAAATTAGAATTAAAATTTTTGACATAAATACCGTCAAAAGTTTTTTTTTATTTTTATAAATGAAAAGTTTATAGTATGTAAAATATGTAGATAATGCCACAACACGGTTGGAGTCCTTTTTCTAGGGCATAATACCTGCCAACCAGGTGTAAACAGGTAACTTAAGGATATGTATTTACTGTTATTTGTTTTTCAAAAATCACACGTAAATATAATTTGTTTTATTACAAATCCAATAATATATGGTCGGCTTTTAAAATACTGGGCCAAGTTAGGTTTGACGCGATTTAAAGTTTCAAGGCTCCATAAGGGGTTTAAGGTAAATATTAGAAACAAAAAATGATACGCCACTGCATTTTCCTAAAATATTATACCTTTTTTTATTTTGTTTAGTTTAGAACAAATTTCATCTCTCGACATTTTTGGTTTGATGTACGGTTTTTGCGTAAATAAATTGAAACTTTTTCTCGGTGTGGTCAAATTCCTATCAAAAAAAACAAAGATTATTTTTAACTGTAGAATTTGATATTAGGAATATAAAATGACCATGGCAAAAATGATTTTTATTTATTTACGCGAAAACCGTACATATTTTTGAATTAATTATGAAAAATTCGTTGCGAAATTTTGGCCCGTCACATAAATATTTTGGCCATTAGATATTTATAAAAGATTATAACGAATTTTTTAATTGGTATGTCTGATACGTTTTTACTAGCCCAATAGAAATGTCTCTAGGCCCTAAAACTTTGCCATTTATCACATCTTTTAGTTTTTTATTATCCTCTGCTTTGTTAATTGATTCTATGTCTACCTCTTTATGAATGTCGATCTCCAACAATGATCCTAAGGACTGGTTTCTGTGTTTGGCTGATAATTTATCTGAAAAAAAAGGATAAATATATAGTATATTTATCTTATTTTATAAAAGGAAAGTAATTTTTATTGCAAAACACATTTAAAATGGAATCTGCACATGCAAACGTTACAAAATGAGGGAATGCAGTAGCAAGTAAAAAAACATAAAGGGTAAAAAACGTCTAATAAATATAGAGTTAATAATTCATAAACCTACGATAGTGTATATGTTTTAAATTTAAAAAGCAACTAGAAATTATATTTTAAATTTTGCAATATTCTTTTAAATTGTTTAACCCGTTAAAATTCTATTTTTTTTTATTATTTTACTTTTATATTTTTAGTATTGGTATTTGTTAATTTTTATTTTAAGTTCTTTAGTTTGGTTCCGAAACCTCAGTATATAATTAAATATTTATATACTGAGGTTTAAATAAATATTAAACCTAATTAATTGTAT
Organism: Listronotus bonariensis; assembly: GCA_014170235.1. Lineage (NCBI taxonomy): Eukaryota > Metazoa > Arthropoda > Insecta > Coleoptera > Curculionidae > Listronotus > Listronotus bonariensis. Next base: position 10,614 of record JACEGR010003914.1, on the reverse strand, counting down.
TATTAATAAAATTAATTAAAAAGTTTACCCAATAAACTTCTTTTTATTTAATTTTAAAACAATGCGTGTCTTAAGTCAGGATCCTTCTTCCTAATTTTTGAATTGTTCGGTATTTCTTCTATGAAAATTTAAGGGGTTTAGTAAGACAACATAAACCAAATTTTTGGCAAAAAATGACAGATGTACAAATCAAACTTTGAGTTAGGCGCCATTTTAAAATTAAATGGAAAGGGGGTCTTGTGGCATATCTTTTTAAAACCCCTGACAAGTAATTTATAACTCCAGAACATAAAATCAATATTTTTATCTACAACAAAATGACGGTACTTTCATAATTACCTGCATCCCTGATCCTAATGGCCATATTTCCCACACTAATAAAGTTATAGAGTAAGAGCCCGTGAGCGGCAGACCTTCGTCATTTTGTAAAAGCTGAAACTTTGTCAATGCATGATCCCAATATAGGTAGAAGTAATGGTAGATTGTGAAGTTTGACTCATAGTGGCTTTGGCAGGTACGAGGTACCAAAGTTTAATTAATTGAAACAAAAACTTTTTTCCAATCAGACCATGTACAATATTTTTGTTATTTAACAAGATATGACAAAAAGTCTTATATAGGAGATGTAGATTTTTAAGTAGGCATGTACTTAAAATATTTTGATGTATACAGAGTGTTCCAAAAACATTTTTTTTAAATTAACCTTAAAGCAAAAACTTTTTTTTGGACACTCTGATGTATACATTAAAATATTTTTAGGGCATTCTCATTCAAAAACCCTACAAATCTCATATAATACTTTATGTTATATCTTGTCAAATAACAAAAATATTGGTCTTTATCGGACTATTGGATCACCCCAAAATATTTGTCTGTCAATGGATTGGAAGTGTCAAAACTGTCTGGCGACTAAGAAAACATCTTCTAATAGGTACCCAAATAACATAATGTAAAATTTAGTTTCTACAAAATGACAAAACCTAAGTTTAAATTTATTAACCTTTGGTACCTGGTACCTGCCAAAGCCACTTTGAGTCAAACTTCATAGTCTACCATCGCTTCTACCTATGTTGGCAGCATGTGCTGACAAACTTTTAGCTTTTGCAAAATGACGAAGGTCTGCCGGTCACGGGCTCTTGAACTATTAGGTATACCTAATGTGGTAATATTAGTGATAATATACAAGGCTGAATAAATAGTACATATATACAGGCTGTTACAAATTGGAGAAACACCATTAAGATCTCGGGAACAGTAAGACATACAGATTTGGTTGCATGTTTATGCACAACAATATTTCGTCCAAAAACTTTAAAAATTTACAACCGTTTCGGAATTATTTGGGAAAAAACTGATACGTTCCCAAGTTTTTTTTGTATATTAAAATGGTTTTCTTGTGACTTTTGACTTGGTATGACCTAAAGAAAGAAATAGACTCTATTAATATCTCTCATGGGTGGGGATCAAAACAAAACTAGACAATCGGTTTATTCAGATTACGGTCTTTTATTTCATCATAGTAACTAACCTTAATACAATATTCTAACAACTTAAACTTATACTACAATGTATACCTAAAACTAAACTTAACCTATTTATAATGATTGCTTGATCCCTAGAGCTCAGGTGGTTTATTAGAGTACCTATTTTTTTTTAATTTGCAATTTAGAAAAATTGTATACCAATATATTATTAAAGAAATACCAAATTACTATTGAAGAAATACTAAATTATCAGTCAATATTAAGGAAGTTACACCTTAATTGATACCGTACTTACTAATTATACTTATTATAAAGAAAGAACGATACGGTATTCCAAAGTTATTTAAAATAATTAATTGCAATAAAGTATTTAGACAGTATTTAGAATAAAGTAAAATTGTTAAAACCTTAGAGAAAAGAGCTAAACTTAAATATATATAAATAAAAATTAATATTTAGAAACAATTAAATTAACAATGTTAAAATATAAAAAAACAACTATCTTAACCAGGCAGCCTTTCGTCGTGTGGTCATTAATACGAACGAATATTGGTTGTTTGCTTGCTCGCTATTTCCATATGGGGAGATTCCCACGGGGTGGACTAAGCAGGGCTGCTGCGGCTAACCAAACCAAGGTGGTACGTACGGATGTATCTTAACCAGGAACTTAAGGAAAGATGACTTGAGAAATGAAGACTTGGAGAGATGACTTGCGTCGTCCTCTTGTGAGTTGGTGCAGCAGCGTACTTTAAGAGATAACAAAGATATAGGAAATTATGCTTTAAAGATGTAAAAATTGTTTATAAGAATGCTAGAAGATTGTTTAAAATGTACCCTAAAAGATGACTTTCGTCGCCTTGTTCCTTGTCAGCTTTTGGGGAAGTTTCGGCAATAATCCAGCAATTTGCTTGAAAAATGTCAACGATACTTTAAAATAGACAAGAAAGATTCAAAATCCCGCACTACTAACTAGCCAATGGCTTCAAATATAGCGGATTACTGCGAATCTATGTCTTTGCCGAACTCCTCAAGTGTCTCACAAGATGGCTATCGAGAGAAAGGAAATTTTAAAGGATCATCTCGGTGACTTCTCGGCATCTCTACCCTTAAAAGAACTTTGGCCTTTCTGCCAACTTTGAGATTTAAAAATCTCCTACTAAGAAAATATCAGGGACTGAATTAGTCACACGGATTCAAGGTATATAACAGCCAATAAAAAACTATAATTTAAAGAAGGGTTTATGTTACTACACCTTTAGTGTTACGAAGTCTTTTATTGTTAAGAAACAGTTTATTATGTAATACCACCTTTTTTCATCATCTAATTTAAACATACCATAAATACTTAAAAGTAATAATTGGGCCAAGTACGGTCCAGACCATCCGGCGAAAACACTAAATTCCCCCAAATAATGACAGAGGTATGATTGATAAACGTCGTGTGTCAAAATCTAATGACAAATTATAAACATGGTTGAACGAAAATTAATTTTTATGAATACCGGTGTAAACTAACAGTTTACAAAGGTAAGAAATAACTTTTATAAAGTTAACATAATATAAAATCATGAACTAGGCTGTTAGGTTTCTTGTAGATTTTAGTTTATGCTTAGCTATTTAATTCGATCTTTTTTGACTTTAGTTAAACTACTTGTATAAATTTATTTTATCTATGATTGTGAACTAACATTTATTGATTAAAAACATGATTATTGATACTAAATAATGATAATTTTTGTTTTTCGGCATGGATTTATAGTATGGTATTCTAGCTGACGTGAAGCTGTGGTGAAAATCATTATTTGAAGAAAGAACAAACAACTATCGACCTAAAGATGGATTGATTAAGCTACTACTTTATATAATATTATTTATTGAGTTTTGGTATAATAATTAAATAAGGACAATGTTTAATTTAAAAAATTGTTTTGTAACCGATTAGGAATAATAAAAAAATGTTTGTTTAATTTTATGAAAAGTAATAAATTAAGTGGTTCTTCTTATAAAGTCATTCAATTTTTTTAACTTTACCCATTCTGTCAAGAATTCTTTAATACCATGGCTTAAACTATTCAATAAAGTGTAAAATTTTTAAGTAAATAATAAATAATTTGTTTTAATTCTTCCTGAGTCTATTCGAAAATTTGGGAACAGTTTATATTTTTTCCTCGGTTTATTTGAAGAGATATCTTAAAACAAATGACACAATAACATTGCCACTTTTTTGTTCTATAAAATAATGTCACTTAATTTGAAATCCAACGTTTCGTCTTTAAGCTACCATTATTAACTTTGTTTTTTAAATAGGTATAATATTTAGTTTTAAACTTAATAAATCGTATTTTAATTCTAAATCCAACGATATATCACACTTTACCTTTATGCGACGTTTCGAACCAAAATACCATCATCCACTATTTTTCCATTAAAAATTACGTTTTTAATCCAAACAATTTTGAAAATTTTCATTTAGGGGTAAGTATAACTACCTATTATAATTCTTTTTATTTATTTATTTATAATTTAACTAACAAGCTACAAGCATTAATCTAATTTTCGCACATTCACTTTTGCGTAATAAAATAAGACTTTTAATTTAATTAAATGCTCCTATCATCTTTATTCCCAAATAGCAAAAACTTTTCATTGAGCAATCCCCCATATAAGTAAAGCATGCGTCGCCACTATTTCTTGACCTTATTGCAGAGCTGGGATACACTACCAAACAATGGGTAAGCTGTGGAGCGGACATAAAGCATCGCAAGACCCGTGCTTTACTTATATGGGGATTGCCCAGTGAAAAGTTTGTGCTGTTTGCGTTGTAGCCTGCCATAAAAAAATGAATACATACTTATCTGCAAACGAAATTTCCTTAAACGTTTGGGGGACAATCGTTATTTGTAATGGCAAAATAGTGAATAATGATGGTTTTTAGTTCAAAACGTGGCATTAATGTAAAGTGTAATATATCGTTGGATTTAGAATTAAAATACGAGTTAATTAAGTTTAAGACAAAACATACCGCCCATTTAAAATAACATTGTTAATGATGGTGGCTCAAAGACGAAACATCGAATCTTAAATTTAGTGACATCATTTTGTAGAACAGAAAAAGTGGCCATGTTAATGTTTTGTTTGTTTTAAAATATCTCTTTAAATGAATCAAGAAAAAAATAAAAACTATTTAACAAAATTTAGTTATTTTCCGGATAATTCCGGAAGGGTTGCGAATTTTAAAATTTTTAAATTGGAATATTGTTAAGCATACAAATGCGCAATTTTGTCCCAATTTAACTAACGCTGTATCTCTCACCGTCGCCGAGATCCTAAAAGTGTTCCTCGAATTTGTAACCCCCTGTATATATTTTTTAATGACCTACTCTGTATAATATAACACCTTTAAAAATATATTTAAAAGAACTTTAAGAAAGAACCACACGAAATTAAATATATTTAACTTTATTAGTTTTGGATATATGGCTATTCAAGCAGGTATTCAGGTTATTTTAAAATTACCGCTATTTTGTACTAGGTAAAGGTACTGACTTTTTATTCTAGAGTTACATAGTACTGCCAAAAGCTTTAAAATAAGGTGGTACAAGACCCCCTTTTTATTTATTTATGTTTTAATGACGCCCAACTCAGTTTGACATTTATATCTGCTATTTCTTGTCTACGAGTTGGTTTATGTTGTCTTACGAAGAGCGGCTTTTACAATATCGTGTAAACAAACTCGGGGTAAAATTATTATGTTGTTAAAGACCTAGTTAAAAAAAAATTAAAAGCTGTCTTGTTGGCACCTAGATTTACCAAATGTGGTTCGCTTCTAGGGTAGGAATATACTAACTCAAGGATTGACTCGACATGGTAAAAGCCGCTCTAAAGGCCATAAATTTTCTAGGAAAAATTATTAAACAATTAAAAATTTGGGAGGGGAGGGTTCTTACTTTAGACACGCACTACATAAAGTATGGTTCATTAAGTGTGTAACAAACTGTAACTTTTGTATTTGTAATTTTTCAGAAAATTTTTATTTTACAAAGTTATGCCCAAATACCAATACCCTTAATTTTTTTAGGTTAGATCCAATAATTATTTTAAAAATTAGTCTCTAAATTTGGAAACATTTTAACACAATTTTTATATGTTAGTGCAAAATAGCAAAGAAGTTTGGGAAAAGTTAAAAAAATATTATAAAAGGGGTCATTTAAATATTTCAATTAAAAAAATATGGGCGACATCTAAAAACTGGTTAAGGAATAAAAAGGGTCAGGATTAAAAAAAAAACTTGTAAAAATAAATAAAATTAAAGATAAGATATTATACTTATTTCACTAATAACAGTCTCAATAAATTTTGTGGAAAAGTTGAATTTAATGTCTTTGCAAATATACCATGCGTGTTAAATAAACTACAAAAAATTACAAACTTTTAATAACCTGTAGATTAAAGACAATCCAAAAAAACTTTATATTAAAGCGTTTTTTGTGTGTAAACTTACCTAATTGACAATACAATTCATTTCATTTATTCTAAGTTAAAAAATGAAAACTCCAACGAAAAAGTGATTGTCACTTAAAGAAAAATTATGTATATAATTACCAACAATATGACAATCATATCTCGTTTACAAATAAAAAACATAATTTAACAAGATTTGAAAACCATGTTTACAAACATGCTTTTAGCATTATTTCATTATTTTTTAAACCATTGTTTTTAATATAATTTTTTTATTTAACCCTTAAGTAAAATACAACTAGTAATAAAGAAATACTAAAAGAGAGAATGTATAGCGTGTTTCAAAATTTGTGCGTTTTTAAATTCTTTATAACTTTTTATTTTTGAATATTTTTTAAATCTGTAAAAACCTTTTACAGCAACTTTTATGCAAATTGCAGAAATGCTCCCTATTTTTCTGAGGTGACCAATTTTTGACTTATTTATTTATTTTTGTAAATTTTTAAACGGAACACCCTGTATAATATTTCAGTATGAAATGCCAAAAAATTACCTTTTAAAAAATGTATCACACTTTATATTTCTTTGAATCTGTTTTTAAAATATTTCAAATTCTGTCATTTATTACTGATATTGGCTAGAAAGTAGACCATGAAAACAGTAAGCATTTATAATAATAATTTAATATCTTAAATAAGGGGAAAGAGTTTCACCAGTAAATCAATTTTTTATTTTGCCGCAAGCACTTTTTAATCCTGTTTTATTAATACGTTGTAATTTACTGTAACAAACGACAATTATTTTTACTTATACAGGTAAATTAATGATGACCATGGAAAACAAATGCAAGCTTTCTGATATAAGGCCTAAATTTAGTTGCCATAGTCCCACAGCACCCAGATCGACTTGTGTGTCGCGGCTAAGGTAGTTGTCATGGTAACCTTAAATACACCTGACCAATCTGGGTGCTGTTTATATGGGGACTATACAGGGAAACTGCAAAAATTTTTATGGGTTTAAAAACAAGAAAATACACTTTGTTTAGAAAATAAAAAATATATTTAGGAAGTTAAAATTGTCAAATCGCTTACTCTACAAGGTAAGAGAAGGTTCAAGAATTGTACAAAAAATATATCATGTCAAATTTTTTATCTTGTCCTATATTATTTAGATGGTAAAGTTGGACCAAATTGCCCATTATCAATTGTTTAAATGGTTATAACTTGATAAATATAAATTTTTCTAAAAATGTAAAAAGTCATTTTTGGTAAAAAATTAGCCCACAAATATAATTAAATTTTATTTGATGTAACTTTTTTTTCTTGTCAAAACAATTGCGGTTTACAAAAATTCTGACCAAAATTCGAGCTGGCAGAAAGGGTCTTCGTAATCAGCATTTTATTCTGAACATGATTCTGCAAAAAAATTCCATGCCCATACTACCTGGGGTAAAATAGTAACAAAATAAATTAGGTAACTCTTAAAAAAATAATTATTTTTTACCCCTATTTAAGTTATTAACCATTTATAATTATTATTATAAATGGTTTTCTGCCATAAAGTCAATAAAATACAAAAGCTATAATAAGATTGCTTAAAGTAAAAAACGATTACTGTTTTCATGGTCTACTTTTTATAAAATCTGTAGTGTGCCAATACTTTTGTCAGTCACTGTAATTTTTACCTAATACATATTTTTTAGGTGCGTGGATATAATTAATAAGGTATTTGGAAGTATGTATTTGGGACAACTGCTTGCTAGTACTTTGACCTTGTGTGTTGATATGTTTCTTATCTCTGCAGTAAGTGGTATTTTATTATCTAAATAAGTAAAAAATATTAAGCGTTTGCAAAAATTTGTAAACAATCCTAGACCTGAAGCAAACCCGTTAAAAATATTAAAAATGTATTATATTTTTTATAGTTTTATGGAACTTAAATGGCATTAGGTTTCTTAGGCAAAATTGTTGAACCACCAGGTATATTAGGGTTTATTTTAATAAGATGTACGGGGTGATTAAACTTAAGACGGTACAATTGCTAACTTTTTTAGTATTGAGATACAAATTCGGTTAAGTCATTAAAGTTATTGTATTTTTCCGCTGATTAACGTGCAAAACACAACACAACAATTCAACATCTATCGGGTTTTTGACTTATTGCAAAAATGCACTTTTTTAATGAAAAACCCTCTATATTATATCACCATTTGAAAGACCTATCAAAGAGCTTTAAAAAATGTTCACATGTGATATATCCAATTTTTAATAATTTCGGAAATATGGCTATTTAAATCTAAAAAGAATATTAAATTTTCATTATATCTAAAGCTTTAAGCTATAAGCACTAAGTTTAGTGTCGAAGATAAAATCGACACTATATCTACTATTTTTTAGATTTGGATAGCCATATTTCCAAAACTATAAGATATAGATATTGTTACGGACATAATATAAGGGATAAAAATAAGTGTTTTTAGTATATAGAATTGTATAAAGTTAGGGCCTTTTAATTTAGTCTGATAATTTATTTGAATAATTTACCTTAGATTTTCCAAGTTCTTTAAGGCAAGACTTCGAACAACAATTTATGTACCAGAAATTTGCGATCCAAATAATAATTTGACCAGAGTGATACAGGAGTTGCAAGAAATCGTTCGTAATTAACAAACTAAAAAGACAACAGCATTGCATTAAAAAAAAAATATCATCCGTTGTTGGAAGTGTGGTAAAGAGGGGAATATACAGAGAAATTGCTCCAGTTTTCAGGCCTCTTCTAGTAGTGCAGTAGACTCCCAGTTCAAAGGGCGGGAGCTAGCTAAGTGTTACCAAGTACCATCAACAACAACAATTAGGGTGTTCCGGTTACAGAACAATGGCTCTAGCTTGGTAGTACCTGGAAATGTATGCGGTCGAGAATGATAGATGGTACTAGATGCTGGTTCTACACATACCATCGTGAGGCCGAACATCTTAGCTCATTGCAAAATATTCCGACCTGAGAAGAATTATATTTTGAAAACTGCCAATGGTAAAGTCATACCAGTTCAAGGCATACACAAAGCTAGAATTACCCTAGGAACAACAACATTTACATACGTTGTATATGTTGCCGATATAATGGACGAAGTTATTCTCGGCCTTAACATTATGGAAAATCAGAAGTTTGTACTAGACCTTCCACAACGACTACTGAGAACTAACAATGAAGAAATTGTGATGAGATTACCAAAAAGTAATGTACCATCAATTCGAGAAGTGGTACTTGCAGAAGATGTCACATTACCGCCAGTTTAGTTCAGAGATCATTATTCAAGCAAGGTTTAAAGACTTAGAAGAAGGTAAAAACGTTTGGTTATAAAATACGAGAAGAACCAAGGGTCGTTCACCGAAACTACAGAAGTCATGGGAGGGACCATGTTAAGTGGTGACCCGGCATAATGATCTAGTGTACCCTACATAGAAGAGTCGACAGGCAAAGATGAAAGAAGTACATCTAGAAATGCTAGCCCCTATCAAGACCGTGAAGATACTTGATCGAGACAATCAAAACTTGGGAGGGGACAATGTTACGGACATTAAAATAAGTGTTTTTGATTTATCCAATTGTATAAAGTTAGGACTTTTTAATTTAGTCTGATACTTTTGAGAGTTTCCGAAAACGCCCGAATTATCCATTGAGAACTTTTTTGCCATCCTGTACTATGGAATTTTCGCGATATTACTTCGAAATTCCAGATTATTCTTCACTCTTTCATGTGGAGTAATAGTAATGTTACTATATAAGGGCGACAGAAAACCTTTGAAGGATTAGTATAGATTCGACTTTTGTGCTGTAAACTTCGAGAAATTGACAACTAAAGACTTTGTCGTTGTAACCATAGGTACGTTTCATTGTTGATAATAATTGTTAATAAAGGTATAAAAAGGAAGGTGCGGGTTTTTATATGAGGTGATTCGGAACAATATATTAAATTTGGTATTTTCTTAAAGCCCTTTAAAATACCTATTTAATGGTGATGCAATATACAGAGTGTTTTTATTTAAAAATGCCAGTTTACTTTTACATTCCCGAAAATGACCATATTTCCGAAACTATTAAAAATTGGATATTTCACATGTCGTCACCTTAATTGTAAAATCACCTTACTTCATTTTTAATAAAACATGCATTGCCATCTTTAGCTTTATAAAATAGGGCTAAAAATGGCATCAAAATTAAATTTTTTTGGAACTGGAATTAGGTGCTTTTACAATTAATAAATGAATAAAAAATGTGATTCAAATATCATCTTTAGCCTTATTTTATAACAATGCAAGAACATGCGATTATAAAATAGGATGATGGCCTGCGTAACCTGTTGGGGAGGACTTTTCTGACCTCCACTACAAACTCCAATGTATTAATTACTATTATTACTTAATAGATTTTTAAAATTTAACTACATAAAACATTTTCTTTACATTTTAGACTGATCCTAAATCCTTCTTCTTTCCTTGCATACTTGGAAGTACACTTGCTATTGCTAACCTTTTACTTTTGCCTTGCTGGTTTGCTTCAGATATAGAACAAAAAGTAAGTATTTTCAAAATCTAATTTTAAAGTACAAAATGATTAAAATCCATTTACTATGTTTTACATTATGTGTTTTTAAATTAAATAAGGATTC